>JACDQD010000067.1:75000-78841 GCA_019843655.1 Lethocerus indicus | reverse complement strand
GAAAATACATTTTTAAATTTAAATGAATCGAAAACACTCTGCAAATATTTGCCATTATGCTACGATTATATATATATATATAGATACATAAATATATATAAACAGGAAAAGCGAGGGGAGAATTTCTACGGAAAATGACTAAAAGTGTGAACAATTTTCTAACGAAAATACATTTTTTAAATTTAAATGAATCGAAAACACTCTGCAATATTTGCCATTATGCTACGATTATATATATGTATATATAGATACATAAATATATATAAACAGGAAAGGCGGGGAGAATTTCTACGGAAAATGACTAAAGTGTGAACAATTTTCTAACGAAAATACATTTTTTTAAATTTAAATGAATCGAAAACACTCTGCAAATATTTGCCATTATGCTACGATTATATATATGTATATAGATACATAAATATATATATATAAACAGGAAAGGCGGGGAGAATTTCTACGGAAAATGACTAAAGTGTGAACAATTTTCTAACGAAAATACATTTTTTTAAATTTAAATGAATCGAAAACACTCTGCAAATATTTGCCATTACTCTACGATTATATATATGTATATATAGATACATAAATATATATAAACAGGAAAGGCGGGGAGAATTTCTACGGAAAATGACTAAAGTGTGAACAATTTTCTAACGAAAATACATTTTTTTAAATTTAAATGAATCGAAAACACTCTGCAAATATTTGCCATTATGCTACGATTATATATATGTATATATAGATACATAAATATATATAAACAGGAAAGGCGGGGAGAATTTCTACGGAAAATGACTAAAGTGTGAACAATTTTCTAACGAAAATACATTTTTTTAAATTTAAATGAATCGAAAACACTCTGCATATATTTGCCATTATGCTACGATTATATATATGTATATATAGATACATAAATATATATAAACAGGAAAGGCGGGGAGAATTTCTACGGAAAATGACTAAAGTGTGAACAATTTTCTAACGAAAATACTATTTTTCAAATTTAAATGAATCGAAAACACTCTGCAAATATTTGCCATTATGCTACGATTATATATATGTATATATAGATACATAAATATATATAAACAGGAAAGGCGGGGAGAATTTCTACGGAAAATGACTAAAGTGTGAACAATTTTCTAACGAAAATACATTTTTTTAAATTTAAATGAATCGAAAACACTCTGCAAATATTTGCCATTATGCTACGATTATATATATGTATATATACATAAATATATATAAACAGAAAAGTAGGGAGAATTTCTACGGAAAATGGCTACAGTGTGAACAATTTTCTAACGAAAATACATTTTTTTAAATTTAAATGAATCGAAAACACTCTGCAAATATTTGCCATTATGCTACGATTATATATATGTATATATAGATACATAAATATATATAAACAGAAAAGGCGGGGAGAATTTCTACGGAAAATGACTAAAGTGTGAACAATTTTCTAACGAAAATACATTTTTTTAAATTTAAATGAATCGAAAACACTCTGCAAATATTTGCCATTATGCTACGATTATATATATGTATATATAGATACATAAATATATATAAACAGGAAAGGCGGGGAGAATTTCTACGGAAAATGGCTACAGTGTGAACAATTTTCTAACGAAAATACATTTTTTTAAATTTAAATGAATCGAAAACACTCTGCAAATATTTGCCATTATGCTACGATTATATATATGTATATATAGATACATAAATATATATAAACAGGAAAGGCGGGGAGAATTTCTCTGAAAATGACTAAAGTGTGAACAATTTTCTAGAAATACATTTTTTTAAATTTAAATGAATCGAAAACACTCTGCAAATATTTGCCATTATGCTACGATTATATATATGTATATATAGATACATAAATATATATAAACAGGAAAGGCGGGGAGAATTTCTACGGAAAATGACTAAAGTGTGAACAATTTTCTAACGAAAATACATTTTTTTAAATTTAAATGAATCGAAAACACTCCTCATATATTTGCCATTACTCTACGATTATATGTATGTATAAATAGATACATAAATATATATAAACAGGAAAGGCGGGGAGAATTTCTACGGAAAATGACTAAAGTGTGAACAATTTTCTAACGAAAATACATTTTTTTAAATTTAAATGAATCGAAAACACTCTGCAAATATTTGCCATTATGCTACGATTATATATATGTATATATAGATACATAAATATATATAAACAGGAAAGGCGGGGAGAATTTCTACGGAGAAAATGACTAAGTGTGAACAATTTTCTAACGAAAATACATTTTTTTAAATTTAAATGAATCGAAAACACTCTGCAAATATTTGCCATTATGCTACGATTATATATATGTATATATAGATACATAAATATATATAAACAGGAAAGGCGGGGAGAATTTCTACGGAAAATGACTAAAGTGTGAACAATTTTCTAACGAAAATACATTTTTTTAAATTTAAATGAATCGAAAACACTCTGCATATATTTGCCATTATGCTACGATTATATATATGTATAAATAAATACATAAATATATATAAACAGAAAAGGCGGGGAGAATTTCTACGGAAAATGGCTACAGTGTGAACAATTTTCTAACGAAAATACATTTTTTTAAATTTAAATGAATCGAAAACACTCTGCAAATATTTGCCATTACGCTACGATTATATATATGTATATATAGATACATAAATATATATAAACAGAAAAGGCGGGGAGAATTTCTACGGAAAATGGCTACAGTGTGAACAATTTTCTAACGAAAATACATTTTTTTAAATTTAAATGAATCGAAAACACTCTGCATATATTTGCCATTACGCTACGATTATATATATGTATAAATAAATACATAAATATTTATAAACAGAAAAGGTGGGAGAATTTCTATAAATAAATAATTTAATAAAATAATAAAGATATAAATATATTTATATAATTATATATACGTATATAATTGTATATATAGGAAATATTTGCAGAGTATTTTCGATTCGTTTAAATTAGAAAAAATGTATTTCTTTAAAAATTATTAAGACGAAACAATTTTCTGTAGAAATTCTCCCTTTCTGTTCATATATATTTATGTATCTGTACATACATAATATTTCTTCTGTGAATAAATAAAATCTTCCCATATACATATATATATTAGGTGTACCCAAAAGTAATCGACATTTTGACTTTGGAATCCATTTTTATGCTAAAAGAAACTTTAATTATTAATCTACTATATATATATATTCACCGATATTATCTCTGCCACTTTTTCAGCATATTTTTCGATTCTTGAGAATTCCTCAATACCGAAATACTTATATCAAATTGTCGATTACTTGAATTTTTTAATATTATGTTATCGGTTTTGGAAATGTCGTTATTGTTCCGTCAAGTGGTTTTACGCCCTTTAAATCTCTCTCTGTTATTTGATTATATAATTTTCATTTCGACCCTCCATGACCAGTCTTCAGTAGCGCCGTGGCTTGTACTGTAAATATCGTGCGTATCTTTTTCCATCGAACGATTTTGTCCGACAGAAAGACACGAGATGAAATTAGAATTAATAATTTTTTGTAATTATTATGAAGAAACGGCTTTTATTGTCGTCGAATTTAATTACGCCTCGGTGCTTTCAGCTCTTATCGGTGTCTGAGAAATAATTGGCATTTAGCGTGTACAGTTGTAGAAAAATAAAAAATAACGATTTATTTCTGCCGTGCCAAACTGATTAATCTGTGTTTTCACAATTTTCACATTCAAAAAAAAATAACGACAATCCTGTCTTTTTGGGCCCCGACAACCAAATTTGGATCGGGGAAAATT
>JACDQD010000067.1:0-72500 GCA_019843655.1 Lethocerus indicus | reverse complement strand
TCTTCTCTCCCTCATCACTCTCCTCATCTCTCCCTCATCTCTCTCCCTCTCTCTCTCTTTCTCCACTCTCTAAGGTCTGAGGTACCCCTCCCTCTCCTCCCCTCTGACTGTCCGTTGGAGCTGTGATCAATCAGGTAGTCTGTTGTTCCGTGCCCTTAACCGGACTGTGCTTGAGGAGATCACCTCCACACTCCACACTATGCACCTGGTGTGGATGCTTGAGAACCTGACTAGGGAGGCCAGCCTATATGACCAGTCCGTCCCTTGGTCGACCTTCACACGGAGGATGTTGTCTGTGGCCTCTATCTATCTCTCTATCTATCAACCAACTAATTAAGTCTCAGCTCAGGGATGAGCATTAAAGTGAGGACTAGTGTCAGGACTGGAGCCAATAAAAATAGACTGGAAGGTAGACTTTTCAAATTTCCAGCCGCCTACTTTGGTTCACACGTTGTGGGAGAAACATTACCTTCAGGGAAAGGTTCACGACAGATGAAATTCGGTTTTAAAAAATTTTTACTCAATCGATTCCGAGCGAGGTCAAGAAATAATTGGATTTGGCTCATTTTTGGGAAAATAAAAAATCAAGTTCCGTTCGACAATAACTGTAAAATCGACGATAAAATCGAGTTCAGTTCTGAAAAACAGGTGCACAATTTCAAATTGGAATTTTTAATTTGACCGAGTTAAAGTGCAACTTCAGCGTGATAAAATGGGCGGTGGGTCACGTGACACAGTTTATTAACAGCGTTCTTAGTGGGCACCTCTGCGTGTATGTGTACGTGCTCTGTGTGTGTGTGTGTCTGTATGTGTACGTACTCACTATGTGTGTGTATGTACGTGCTTTTGCGTGTCTGTACGTGCCTGTGTGTGTGTGTGTGTGTGTGTGTGTGTGCTCTCTATGTGTGTGTACGTGCTCTCTATGTGTGTGTTACGTGCTCTCTATGTGTGTGTTGGGTACGTGCTCTACGTGTTTGTGTACCTGCTCTCTCTCTGTGTGTACGTGCTCACTATGTGTGTGTGTATGTACATACTCTGTGTGTCTGTACGTGCTCACTATGTGTGTGTATGTACGTGCTTTTTGCGTGTGTACGTGCTCTCTATGTGTGTGTGTACGTGCTCTCTGTGTGTGTACGTGCTCTCTATGTGTGTATTTGGGTACATTACTCTACGTGTTTGTGTACCTGCTCTCTCTGTGTGTCTGTACGTGCTCTCTATGTGTCTGTGTGTACGTGCTCTCTATGTGTGTGTGTACGTGTTCTCTATGTGTGTGTGTACGTGCTCTCTGCGTGTGTGTGTACGTGCTCTCTGCGTGTGTGTGTGTGTACGTGCTCTGTGTGTGTGTAGTGCTCTCTATGTGTGTGTGTGTGTTTGGGTACGTGCTCTACGTGTTTGTGTACCTGCTCTCTCTGTGTGTACGTGCTCACTATGTGTGTGTATGTACGTGCTCTGTGTGTGTCTGTACGTGCTCTCTATGTGTCTGTGTGTACGTGCTCTCTATGTGTGTGTGTACGTGTTCTCTATGTGTGTGTGTACGTGCTCTCTGCGTGTGTGTGTACGTGCTCTCTGCGTGTGTGTGTGTGTACGTGCTCTGTGTGTGTGTACGTGTTCTGTGTGTGTGTGTGTGTACGTGCTCTCTGTGTGTGTGTGTGTGTACGTGCTCTGTGTGTGTGTACGTGTTCTCTATGTGTGTGTGTGTGTGTTTGGGTACGTGCTCTACGTGTTTGTGTACCTGCTCTCTCTGTGTGTACGTACTCACTATGTGTGTGTGTATGTGCGTGCTCCTGTCCTCTCTCTCTCTCTCTCTCTCTCTCTCTCTGTGTCTTGCGTGCTTTGTGTACATTATGCTCTGCCTGTGTGTGTGTACCTGCTCTATCTGTGTGTGCGTGCTCTGTGTGTGTGTGTGTCTGCACGTGCGTCTGTTGTTATGAACAAATAATACGATAATGCAGTTTATTTCCCGGTTGAAAAAATATTCCACAGCCCGACACAGATATCGACGCGTCAGTGTCTTCTACGCGGCGCGTCGTTCGACGCGATACGATAACGCGTCATCATTTTCCATAACAAATTAAAAACACACCGATAATAACAATTAATTCCGCCGTCATAAAGTTTCCGCAACATAAAAACCTATATAATTACCGTCGGGCCGACGGGACGAAAAAAATTCGAGAGAAAAAAATCCTGAGCGAAAAAAAATCCATCCCCGGCCGGAGTAAAAACTTGTCATCCGAATACTCGGAATTCTTGTCATTTTGCCCGAAATTTCTCGTCCAATTTATTCGTCCCGTCCGTTATTCGGGCCGTAAATTTACATTTTCATTCTTCCCGTAAAAATATTTCTTCCCTCTTTCGGTCTGGAAATAAACTGAAATAATTTAATATATATCGAGTCTGATCAGTTTTTTTTTCTTTTGATTGGGCCCGATTCGCATCCCGATTTGCCTCAAACGGACGACGGATTATATTTTTTATGGGTTTTTTTTTGGTTTCCATCAATTTCTCGCGTTCGACTTCAGTAATTTCATTTCTTGGAATCGAAACGAAACGAAGTCACATTTCTGGCGTATTAATTAAAATTTTCTCCGATTTCGAGTGTTTTTAAACATATTGGGGAAGAAAAAAAAAGGGAAAATTTTACCAAACGACATTTTTGATAGACGACCCTTTTACTTTTATGTTTACATTTTCAATATATTGACCTATTGATATTATTATTTGTTGTATTCTAATAAAATGATATTGATATTGTTATCGATATTATTGAAAATGATCAATATTAAGGGAGAAAACAATGTTCAATATTGGATTTTCAACGTTCAATTAATGGGGTAAATTTATGTCCTTTCAGCGACACTTGTGGACCGAATATGGGCGAAATTGGGGAAATTTTCGAAATTTTCAAAATTTTCCATTTTCAACTTTTCTTTCAGTGACACTTGTGGACCGAATATGGGTAAATTTGGATTCGGGGGAAATTTTCAAAATTTTCCTTTCAACCTTTCAGTGACACTTGTGGACCGAATATGGGACAAATCGGGAAATTTTGAAATTTTCAAAATTTTCCATTTTCCGCTCTTTCTGACACCGTGGACCGAATCAGAATTTTCAATTTGCCATTTTCAACACTTGACACGTGGACCGAATATGGGACAAATCGGGAAATTTTCAAAATTTTCAAAATTCAACTTTCCTGTGACACTTTAGCCGGACCGATATCGGACAAATCAGAAACATGGAACCATTTCAACTTTCCTTTCAGTGACACTTGTGGACCGAATATGGTGCCGGAAATTCGATATTTATAGGGAAAGAAATTTTCCATTTTCAACTTTCCTTTCAGTGCACGTGGACCGAATATGGGACAAATGGATTTTTTTCAACGTTCAAATAGGGGGGCCGGGGAAATTTTCAAAATTTTCCATTTTCAACTTTCCTTTCAGTTGGACACTTGTGGACCGAATCGGAAATGGATAAATCGGGGGAAATTTTCAAAATTTCTATTTTCAACTTTTCTTTCAGTGACATCTTGTGGACCAATATGGGACAAATGGGAAATTTTCAAAATTTTCTATTTTTCAACTTTCCTTTCAGTGACACTTGTGGACCGAATATGAGCAAATTTGGGGAAATTTTTTCGAAATTTTCAAAATTTTTCATTTTTTCAACTTTCCTGAGACACTTGTGGACCGAATATGGGACAAATCGGAAATTTTCCAAATTTTCCATTTTCAACTTTCCTTTCAGTGACACTTGTGGACCGAATATGGACAAATCGGGAAATTTTCAAAATTGAAATTTTTCAACTTTCCTTTCAGTGACACTTGGGACCGAATATGGAACAAATCAAAAATTTTCCATTTTCAACTTTCCTTTCAGTGACACTTGTGGACCGAATCCGCATTTGGCTGACTTTGAAATGGAAATTTTGAAATTTCAAAATTTTCCATTTTTTCAACTTTCCTTTCAGTGACACTTGTGGACCGAATATGGGACAATTTATCGGAAATTTTCATTTTCGATTTTTCAACTTTTTCCTTTCAGTGACACTTGTGGACCGAATATGGGACAAATCGGGAAATTTTCAATTTCTGTTTTCAATCACTTTCACAGGACCAGGCCGAAAAATCGGGGAAATTTTCAAAATTTTCCTTTCCTTTCTTTCAGTGACACTTGTGGACCGAATATGGGACAAATCGGGGGAAATTTTCAAAATTTTCCATTTTTCAACTTTCCTTTCAGTGACACTTGTGGACCGAATATGGGACAAATCGGGGGAAATTTTCGAAATTTCAAAATTTTCCATTTTCAACTTTCCTTTCAGTGACACTTGTGGACCGAATATGGGACAAATCGGGGGAAATTTTCGAAATTTTCAAAATTTTCCATTTTCAACTTTCCTTTCAGTGACACTTGTGGACCGAATATGGACAAATCGGGGGAAATTTTCGAAATTTTCAAAATTTTCCATTTTTCAACTTTCCTTTCAGTGACACTTGTGGACCGAATATGAGACAAATCGGGGGAAATTTTCGAAATTTCAAAATTTTCGATTTTCAATTTCCTTTCAGTGACACTTGTGGACCGAATATGAGACAAATCGGGGGAAATTTTCGATTTTTCAAAAATTTTCCATTTTTCAACTTTTTCTTTCAGCGGCAAGTGTAATTCTCACTTTGTGACACTTGTGGACCAATCGGGGGAAATTTTAGATAACAACTTGAAACGATGTAAACTTTTTTAGTTTTATATCGTATTTCGCACCGTCAGTGAGGAACTCCTCAACACCCAAAGTACATATTATCAAATTGTCGGTATTACTTTTGGCTACACCTAATATATAATATAATATTATCGGGTTGAATAAATAAATAAATGCCTGTTTCGTACGTGTGTCTGTATATTCAAATATATAAATTTATTTTTTACATTATTCTTTATGTACAATTTAAAAACAATACTCGGATCCGTTTTGTTGTCTCTTCTTCTATTCTTCTGTATAGAAAATTAACGCGATTTTAACTTATTTTTTAATTTTTCAAACCTCCGAAAAAATAGAGATAAAGTTCGGCCGACGCAGGGCTTATTTTTATTACGAAACTTGGAACTGAAGTAAATTCACTGTAAAAACTGTAAATTGCGTAACAAGTTTATTCGGTTTGTGTCCAATTGTTAATTTTTTTCTGAAAAAAATCTCTGATAACAAATTTGACTTTGTCCGTTCACAGAAGAAAAAATTCTGGAGGCCGAGCCTGACAATTTAATTCCCGGATCGTCGATATATATATATATATATATATATATATATATATATATATATATATATATATATAAAACTGCGAAACAGGATTTTGCGCCGAGTTCGGGGGAAAAAACAGTTTTTTTTCTGAAAAAAGAAAAATTTGAAAGAAATTCCCGAGCTCGACGAAATCGTTGATCTGACAATTTAATTCCCGGAAAAAGGACGGGTAAAATTTTGTCCCGAGCCACCGATTATTGTTGAATTTTGAGAAATTCGGTACAAAATTTAACTGCTTAGTGCTTGAGAGAATTTTTTTTTTTTATTTTTTTTTTTTTTTTTTTAAATCCTCGGCGCTCAACGAGATTGGGGGTAACTTTAATTACAGTCGAGGTAAAATACACTTATTTCAACAAATATATAACTGTGTGTCTGAGCGCTGTTTTATTTTATATTAAATTTTTTTTTTGAAAACCGTTTTCCCAAAACCGTTCACAAAGAAAAAGGAACAGAGGAAGAGGCTGACAATTTAATTCCCAATTTTTTCGGTGAAAATTTTTTCACTATCTCGTGTTTTTCACTGGGAAAAACTGGTCGAGTTTAAATTGATATAAAATGGAATTTTTTTCAAGACGTCCGATTTAATTTAATTCCCGGAATACGAGAAACACCCGCCCCCGTTTATATTTTCACTTTTCTTCTACAGTTTTGTAGCACAAAACTCTCTTCGTCTTTTTCGTTTTTCAATCAAAGTTTCGTTATAAATATCTATTGTAGACGCGGCTTGTCCTCCGGGTCCTCCAGTTCTTCCGGCTCCTCCAGCTCTTCCGGCTCCTCCAGCTCTTCCAGGTCCTCCAGCTCCTCCAGCTCTTCCAGCTCCTCCAACTCCTCGAGCTCCTCCAGCTCTTCCACCTCCTCCAGCTCCTCCAGCTCTTCCAGCTCCTCCAGTTCCTCCGCGTCTCCCTTGCGGCTCTTCTCTTCTTCAGTCGATGAGCAATTCGAAGTGTACCGAGCCCTCTCTGTCCCTCGAACTCTTCCTGTAGTAGACGTTCTTGGCCCAGACGCGACACTCGATGTTGATCAGGCGATGAACTGAAAAAGGGAATTGTGGGAAAAACCGAAGAAAATTTAGATGAAAAAATCTAAATCTAAAAACTTAAATTTCATCACAGGTTTATGCAGTTTCCTGTCCTCGGGTTTCGGCCGCTCGCCGTCTTCAGTAGCGCGCTGTGTTACTACTGTCACAGTTGGCACAAGGTCTAAACTAAAACCTTCACGCCCTCAATTCGACTTTTTTTCCCGTCTACCGCGTATGGCGGAAAGCCAAAATCGCCCGCCGTAAATCCGCCGGTTTTATGGCCCGGCTTTTTGAGGTCCAGCGGACAAGTTGGCGATTTGCATACCGTTCGGATATATTATTATTTATTTCCCGAAGAAGTCCTTCGTCTCCAGATCCGGATCGATAAAGAATAAAAAGAACGCATTTTGGATTTCAGACTGCCTTTATGGGTGTACATGGGACACTTTGGCTGGTTCGGGGAACATGAAAAAATTAAATTTTCGATTTCAGACCTGCCTTTATGGGGCAAGTGTACTCACTTTGTTGTGGCTGGAATATGAGACAAATCGGGGAACATTTTGAAAATTAAATTTTCGATTTCAGACCGCCGCTATGGGGCAAGTGTACCTCACTTTGGGACACTTGTGGCTGGAATATGAGACAAATCGGGGAACATTTTGAAAAATTAAATTTTCGATTTGAATGGGGCAAGTGTACCTCACTTTGGGACACCAAATGGAACATTTTTGAAAAAATTAAATTTTCTGATTTCAGACACCGCCCTGTTTATGGGGCAAGTGTACCTCACTTTGGGACACTTGTGGCGATCGGGGAACATTTTGAAAAATTAAAATTTCAGGCGAATCAGACTTGTGGCTGGAATATGAGACAAAGAACCTTCAGACCTGGGGCAAGTGTACCTCACTTTGGGACACTTGTGGCTGGAATATATGAAAAAATTAAATTTTCGATTTCAGACCTGCCTTTATGGGGCAAGTGTTCACTTTGGGACACTTGTGGCTGGAATATGAGACAAATCGGGGAACATTTTGAAAAATTAAATTTTCGATTTCAGACCTGCCCTTTATGGGGCAAGTGTACCTCACTTTGGGACACTTGTGGCTGGAATATGAGACAAATCGGGGAACATTTTGAAAAATTAAATTTTCGATTTCAGACCTGCCCTTTATGGGGCAAGTGTACCTCACTTTGGGACACTTGTGGCTGGAATATGAGACAAATCGGGAACATTTTTGAAAAAATTAAATTTTCGATTTCAGACCTGCCTTTATGGGGCAAGTGTACCTCACTTTGGGACACTTGTGGCTGGAATATGAGACAAATCGGGGAACATTTTTGAAAAATCTAAATTTTCGATTTCAGACCCGCCCTTTATGGGGCAAGTGTACCTCACTTTGGGACACTTGTGGCTGGAATATGAGACAAATCGGGGAACATTTTTGAAAAATCTAAATTTTCGATTTCAGACCCGCCCTTTATGGGGCAAGTGTACCTCACTTTGGGACACTTGTGGCTGGAATATGAGACAAATCGGGGAACATTTTGAAAAATTAAATTTTCGATTTCAGACCTGCCCTTTATGGGGCAAGTGTACCTCACTTTGGGACACTTGTGGCTGGAATATGAGACAAATCGGGGAACATTTTTGAAAAATTAAATTTTCGATTTCAGACCCGCCCTTATGGGGCAAGTGTACCTCACTTTGGGACACTTGTGGCTGGAATATGAGACAAATCGGGGAACATTTTTGAAAAATCTAAATTTTCGATTTCAGACCCGCCCTTTATGGGGCAAGTGTACCTCACTTTGGGACACTTGTGGCTGGAATATGAGACAAATCGGGGAACATTTTTGAAAAATTAAATTTTCGATTTCAGACCTGCCTTTATGGGGCAAGTGTACCTCACTTTGGGACACTTGTGGCTGGAATATGAGACAAATCGGGGAACATTTTGAAAAAATTAAATTTTCGATTTCAGACCCTGCCCTTTATGGGGCAAGTGTACCTCACTTTGGGACACTTGTGGCTGGAATATGAGACAAATCGGGGAACATTTTTGAAAAATTAAATTTTTTTCGATTTCAGACCCGCCCTTTATGGGGCAAGTGTACCTCACTTTGGGACACTTGTGGCTGGAATATGAGACAAATCGGGGAACATTTTTGAAAAATTAAATTTTTTTCGATTTCAGACCCGCCCTTTATGGGGCAAGTGTACCTCACTTTGGGACACTTGTGGCTGGAATATGAGACAAATCGGGGAACATTTTTGAAAAAATTGAAATTTTCGATTTCAGACCTGCCCTTTATGGGGCAAGTGTACCTCACTTTGGGACACTTGTGGCTGGAATATGAGACAAATCGGGGAACATTTTAGGAAAAAATTAAATTTTCGATTTCAGACCTGCCCTTTATGGGGCAAGTGTACCTCACTTTGGGACACTTGTGGCTGGAATATGAGACAAATCGGGGAACATTTTGAAAAATTAAATTTTCGATTTCAGACCTGCCCTTTATGGGGCAAGTGTACCTCACTTTGGGACACTTGTGGCTGGAATATGAGACAAATCGGGGAACATTTTTTGAAAAATTAAATTTTCGATTTCAGACCTGCCCTTTATGGGGCAAGTGTACCTCACTTTGGGACACTTGTGGCTGGAATATGAGACAAATCGGGGAACATTTTAGGAAAAAATTAAATTTTCGATTTCAGACCTGCCCTTTATGGGGCAAGTGTACCTCACTTTGGGACACTTGTGGCTGGAATATGAGACAAATCGGGGAACATTTTTGAAAAAATTAAATTTTCGATTTCAGACCTGCCCTTTATGGGGCAAGTGTACCTCACTTTGGGACACTTGTGGCTGGAATATGAGACATCGGGGAACATTTTTGAAAAATTAAATTTTCGATTTCAGCTGTCTTTATGGGGCAAGTGTACCTCACTTTGGGACACTTGTGGCTGGAATATGAGACAAATCGGGGAACATTTTTGAAAAAAAATTAAATTTTCGATTTCAGACCTGCCCTTTATGGGGCAAGTGTACCTCACTTTGGGACACTTGTGGCTGGAATATGAGACAAATGGGAACATTTTTTAAAATTTCAGACCTGCCTTTATGGGGCAAGTGTACCTCACTTTGGGACACTTGTGGCTGGAATATGAGACAAATCGGGGAACATTTTTGAAAAATTAAATTTTCGATTTCAGACCTGCCCTTTATGGGGCAAGTGTACCTCACTTTGGGACACTTGTGGCTGGAATATGAGACAAATCGGGAACATTTTTGAAAAATTAAATTTTCGATTTCAGACCCTGCCTTTATGGGGCAAGTGTACCTCACTTTGGGACACTTGTGGCTGGAATATGAGACAAATCGGGGAACATTTTGAAAAATTAAATTTTCGATTTCAGACCTGCCTTTATGGGGCAAGTGTACCTCACTTTGGGACACTTGTGGCTGGAATATGAGACAAATCGGGGAACATTTTGAAAAATTAAATTTTCGATTTCAGACCCTGCCCTTTATGGGGCAAGTGTACCTCACTTTGGGACACTTGTGGCTGGAATATGAGACAAATCGGGGAACATTTTTGAAAAAATTAAATTTTCGATTTCAGACCTGCCCTTTATGGGGCAAGTGTACCTCACTTTGGGACACTTGTGGCTGGAATATGAGACAAATCGGGGAACATTTTTGAAAAATTAAATTTTCGATTTCAGACCCGCTGCCTTTATGGGGCAAGTGTACCTCACTTTGGGACACTTGTGGCTGGAATATGAGACAAATCGGGGAACATTTTTGAAAAAATTAAATTTTCGATTTCAGACCCGCCCTTTATCGGGGGCAAGTGTACCTTTCACTTTGCAAGGTACCTCACTTTGGGTGGCTGGAATATGAGACAAATCGGGGAACATTTTGAAAAAATTAAATTTTCGATTTCAGACCTGCCTTTATGGGGCAAGTGTACCTCACTTTGGGACACTTGTGGCTGGAATATGAGACAAATCGGGGAACATTTTTGAAAAATTAAATTTTCGATTTCAGACCTGCCCTTTATGGGGCAAGTGTACCTCACTTTGGGACACTTGTGGCTGGAATATGAGACAAATCGGGGAACATTTTGAAAAATTAAATTTTCGATTTCAGACCTGCCTTTATGGGGCAAGTGTACCTCACTTTGGGACACTTGTGGCTGGAATATGAGACAAATCGGGGAACATTTTGAAAAAAAAATTAAATTTTCGACACTTGTGGCTGGAATATGAGACAAATCGGGGAACATTTTGAAAAATTAAATTTTCGATTTCAGACCCCTTTATGGGGCAAGTGTACCTCACTTTGGGACACTTGTGGCTGGAATATGAGACAAATCGGGGAACATTTTTGAAAAATTAAATTTTCGATTTCCGACCTGCCTTTATGGGGCAAGTGTACCTCACTTTGGGACACTTGTGGCTGGAATATGAGACAAATCGGGGAACATTTTTGAAAAAATTAAATTTTCGATTTCAGACCTGCCCTTTATGGGGCAAGTGTACCTCACTTTGGGACACTTGTGGCTGGAATATGAGACAAATCGGGGAACATTTTTGAAAAAATTAAATTTTCGATTTCAGACCTGCCCTTTATGGGGCAAGTGTACCTCACTTTGGGACACTTGTGGCTGGAATATGAGACAAATCGGGGAACATTTTTGAAAAAATTAAATTTTCGATTTCAGACCTGCCCTTTATGGGGCAAGTGTACCTCACTTTGGGACACTTGTGGCTGGAATATGAGACAAATCGGGGACAAATTTTCAAAAAAAATTAAATTTTCGATTTCCGACCCGCCCTTTATGGGGCAAGTGTACCTCACTTTGGGACACTTGTGGCTGGAATATGAGACAAATCGGGGAACATTTTTGAAAAAATTAAATTTTCGATTTCAGACCTGCCCTTTATGGGGCAAGTGTACCTCACTTTGGGACACTTGTGGCTGGAATATGAGACAAATCGGGGAACATTTTTGAAAAAATTAAATTTTCGATTTCAGACCTGCCCTTTATGGGGCAAGTGTACCTCACTTTGGGACACTTGTGGCTGGAATATGAGACAAATCGGGGAACATTTTGAAAAAAAAAATTAAATTTTCGATTTCAGACCTGCCCTTTATGGGGCAAGTGTACCTCACTTTGGGACACTTGTGGCTGGAATATGAGACAAATCGGGGAACATTTTTGAAAAATTAAATTTTCGATTTCAGACCTGCCCTTTATGGGGCAAGTGTACCTCACTTTGGGACACTTGTGGCTGGAATATGAGACAAATCGGGGAACATTTTTGAAAAATTAAATTTTCGATTTCAGACCTGCCCTTTATGGGGCAAGTGTACCTCACTTTGGGACACTTGTGGCTGGAATATGAGACAAATCGGGGAACATTTTTGAAAAAATTAAATTTTCGATTTCAGACCACTGCTCCTTTATGGGGCAAGTGTACCTCACTTTGGGACACTTGTGGCTGGAATATGAGACAAATCGGGGAACATTTTGAAAAATTAAATTTTCGATTTCAGACCCTGCCCTTTATGGGGCAAGTGTACCTCACTTTGGGACACTTGTGGCTGGAATATGAGACAAATCGGGGAACATTTTTGAAAAAATTAAATTTTCGATTTCAGACCTGCCCTTTATGGGGCAAGTGTACCTCACTTTGGGACACTTGTGGCTGGAATATGAGACAAATCGGGGAACATTTTTGAAAAATTAAATTTTCGATTTCAGACCTGCCCTTTATGGGGCAAGTGTACCACTTTGGGACACTTGTGGCTGGAATATGAGACAAATCTTTATGGGGGGAACATTTTTGAAAAAATTAAATTTTCGATTTCAGACCTGCCATTTATGGGGCAAGTGTACCTCACTTTGGGACACTTGTGGCTGGAATATGAGACAAATCGGGGAACATTTTTGAAAAAATTAAATTTTCGATTTCAGACCTGCCCTTTATGGGGCAAGTGTACCTCACTTTGGGACACTTGTGGCTGGAATATGAGACAAATCGGGGAACATTTTGAAAAATTAAATTTTCGATTTCAGACCTGCCCTTTATGGGGCAAGTGTACCTCACTTTGGGACACTTGTGGCTGGAATATGAGACAAATCGGGGAACATTTTGAAAAATTAAATTTTCGATTTCAGACCTGTTCCTTTATGGGGCAAGTGTACCTCACTTTGGGACACTTGTGCTGGAATATGAGACAAATCGGGGAACATTTTGAAAAAATTAAATTTTCGATTTCAGACCTGCCTTATGGGGCAAGTGTACCTCACTTTGGGACACTTGTGGCTGGAATATGAGACAAATCGGGGAACATTTTGAAAAATTAAATTTTCGATTTCAGACCTGCCCTTTATGGGGCAAGTGTACCTCACTTTGGGACACTTGTGGCTGGAATATGAGACAAATCGGGAACATTTTTGAAAAATTAAATTTTCGATTTCAGACCGTTATGGGGCAAGTGTACCTCACTTTGGGACACTTGTGGCTGGAATATGAGACAAATCGGGGAACATTTTGAAAAATTAAATTTTCGATTTCAGACCTGCCCTTTATGGGGCAAGTGCACTTTGGGACACTTGTGGCTGGAATATGAGACAAATCGAACATTTTTAAAAATTAAAATCGTTTATGGGGCCGATTTTCACTTTGGGACAACTGCATTTTGGCCGATTTGGACTGGGGCAAAACCTCATTATTGGGGACTAAAAACCGCATTTTTGGGTCGATTTTGCGCCTTAAAACCGCTTTTTTGCGTTTAAAAACCCTAGTTCTGCGGCCATTTGTGCCTAACAACCGCATTTTGAGCCGATTTTGCGTCTAAAAACCCCATTCTTGGCCTAAAAACCGCATTTTTGAGCAGGTTTTTCGCCTACAAACCCTTAATTTGGGTCTATGAACCGCATTTTTGGACCGATTTCGCGCCTAAAAACCCCATTTTTCGCCTCAAAAGCGCATTTTTGAGCCGATTTTGGGCCTAAAAACCCTTAATTTGGGCCTATGAACCGCATTATTGGGGCCTAAAACCGATTTTTCGCGCCTAAAACCCATTTTTGGCCTCAAAAGCGCATTTTTGAGCCGATTTTGGGCCTAAAACCCTTAATTTGGGCCTATGAACCGCATTTTGGGGCCGATTTTGCGCCTAAAACCCCATTTTGGCCAAAACCGCATTTTGGCCTACAAAAACCTCATTTTGGGCCTAAAACGCATTTTGAGCCGATTTTGGGCCTAAAACCGCATTTTGAGCCGATTTTGCGCCTATTTTGCGTCAAATAATTTGGGCCTAATGAACCGCATTTTGCACCGATTTTGCGCCTAAAAACCCATTTTTGGCCCTAAAAAGCATTTTGGAGCCGATTTTGGGCCTAAAACCCTTAATTTGGGCCTATGAACCGCATTATTGGGGCCGATTTTGCGCCTAAAAACCCCATTTTTGGTCTAAAACCGCATTTTTGCCGATTTTGCGCCTAAAACCCCATTTTGGCGTCAAAATTTTTAGAGCCGATTTTGGGCCTAATAACCGCATTTTGAGCCGATTTTGCGCCTAAAACCCCATTTTTTCAAAAGCGCATTTTGACCGATTTTGGGCCTAAAACCCTTAATTTGGGCCTATGAACCGCATTTTGGGGCCGATTTTGCGCCTAAAACCCCATTTTTGGCGTCTAAAAACCGTATTTTTAGAGCCGGATTTTGGGCCTAAAACCATTTTTGAGCAGATTTTCGCCAAACCCTTAATTTGGGCCTATGAACCGCATTTTTGAGCCGATTTTGCGCCCTAAAACCATTTTGGCCTAAAACCGATTTTGCGCATTTTTGAAGGACGATTTTGGGCCTAAAAATTTTGACCGATTTTCAAACCGCCTAAAACCCATTTTGGGCCTCGCCGATTTCGCCTAAAACCGAATTTGAGCCGATTTTATTTTGGCCTCAAAACCGCATTTTAGAGCCCAATAACCGATTTTGGGCCTAAAACCGCATTTTTACCCGATTTTGCGCCCTAAAACCCCATTTTGGCGCCAAAACCGCGTTGAGAACCGATTTCGGGCCTAATAACCGCATTTTGGCCGATTTTGCGCAAAGCATTTTAATTTTGCCGATTTTGGGCCTAAAAGCCGATTTTGGCCTAAACCGCATTATTGGGCCGATTTTGCGCCTAAACCAAAAATTTTGCGTTTGATTTTTGCGGCCATTTGCGCCTAACCGGAATTTGGGCCTATGAACGGCATTTTAGCCGATTTTGCGCCTAAAACCCCATTTTTGCGGCATTCTAATAACAATTTCTTGAGGGCGATTTTAACATTATTAGGCCGATTATACGCCCATAAACGACTTTTTTGCGTTTAGAAACCCCTATTTTTGCGGCCATTCGTGCCCAATAACCGAATTTCGGGCCGATTTTGCGCCAAAAACGGCATTTATGGCCGATTCTGCGCCCTAAAAACCGCCCTTTTCGCGTTTAAAAAACCCCTATTTTTGCGGCCACTTGCGGCTGACGGGTAAGTGTAACTGAGTCTGGGAACACCTGTTGACCGAATACAACAATCAATCGGTGAATAAACGTTTGTAATTATACAACTTACGCATCGGCCTCTTGAAATTGACGGCGACCAGTGGGCTTAGGTAGCCGGGTGTGTTGGTGTAGGGGTAGAAATAGCCGGGGAAGCCCGGCTGAGGGTAGTACTCTATAGGACCGACGTACTCGTTGTCGGTGGGTCCTTCGCCGTGGCACGACACCCAGACGGTGTTCAACTGGCGAGAGAACAACGTCCAGACAATAAAGACTTAAAGTAGAGTCGGTACTAATTGCAGAGATAATCGCAGAGAATGACGTATCCTTCCACTTACCATCTTCTTTGAATTCTTCCTGATGTAATTCTTGAGGGCGTCCGGCATCTCTTCGGGTATATTCTTGGTGTCGTTGTAGTACTCGGGCTCCCAGCCGTAGATCTTCAGAGACAGACAGACAGAGACGGTCATTTATATTGATTTTCGGTGGTGAAATTGAGTACGCGAAAGAAGGATGTCCTAGCAGGAAGCGGGAGGATCCACCAGGAGGCCGGAGGAACCAGCAGGATGCAGGAAGACACAGCGGGAAGAAGGAGGTCCTAGCAGGAAGCAGGAGGATCAACCAGGAAGCAGGAGGACTCACCAGGAAGCCGGAGGACCCGGCAGGAAGCAGGAGGACACAGCGGGAAGAAGGAGGACCCAGCAGGAAGCAGGAGGATCAACCAGAAAGCAGGAGGACTCACCAGAGCCGGCAGAAGCCAGCGGGAGGAACCAGGAGGACTCACCAGGAAGCAGGAGGACCCGACCTAGCAGGAAGCAGGAGGATCCACCAAAGCCAGGAAAAGGAGGACCCAGCAGGAAGCAGGAGGACAGGAAGGAGGACCTGGCAGGAAGCAGGAGGATCCACCAGGAGGCCGGAGGACCAGCAGGAAGCAGGAGGATCCACCAGGCGGAGGCCGGAGGACCCAGCAGGAAGCAGGAGGATCCACCAGGAAGCCAGGAGGACTGGCAGGAAAGCAGGAGGATCTACCAGGAAGCCGGAGGACAGCAGGAAGCCGTGGAGGACCCAGCAGGAAGCAGGAGGATTCACTACCAGGAAGCCGGAGGACACAGCAGGAAGCCGAAGGATCACTGCCAGGAACAAGCAGAAGCGGAGGACCCAGCAGGAAGCAGGAGGATCCGCCAGGAAGCCAGGGAAGGAAGGAGGACCCAGCAGGAAGCAGGAGGATCTACCAGGAAGCCGGAGGACCCAGCTGGAAGCCGAAGAGGATCCGCCAGGAAGCCGGAGGACCCAGCAGGAAGCAGGAGGATCCACCAGGAAGCCGGAGGACCCAGCAGAAAGCAGGAGGATCTACCAGGAAGCCGTAGGACCCAGCTGGAAGCCGAAGGATCCGCCAGGAAGCCGGAGGACCCAGCTGGAAGCCGAAGGATCCGCCAGGAAGCCGGAGGACCCAGCAGAAACCGAAGGATCCGCCAGGAAGCCGGAGGATCCAACAGCCGGAGGATAGTACTCATCTTTTACATATAAAAAGTGTCTAACCACGGTTAGGGGCATCTATTGGAGTACCTCCGGCGGTGAGTGCCTGGGGTTTGCACTAGTGTATAGTGAAATTATTCAACTGGATTCCGTACAAAGAGGAGGAGGAGAGAGGAGAGGCGTCGTTGAAGACGGAAACAAAGATTGGGGGAGAAGAGGAAGAGGACTCAGAAGGGACCCGGATTGGGGCATGGGCACTGGGCCCATGTATAATTCCGTTATAAAGCAATGCTACTGACCCTGTTCAGTTTGAGGAATACGCAGGGGAGGCCATAGAGCCGAATAGCCATGGTAGTTGGCCCTCGAACAGGGACCCACTGTTTGGTGGTGGCCAGCTCCACGAGAGCAGACACGGCCGTCGGCCGGAGGCTTGTCGTAGTCGCACATCTGCCTGTTCAGACCGCCGCCTCCGCCGCCGCCGACCTCCACGTCCCTGTAAACTGGACCAGACAGCCCGACAGCCCAACCCCATACATCAATATATATATATATATATATATATATGAACCATATATATATGCAGGCACGCCGCAGGGCCTCACCTCATCTCTATAGACAGACATACAGACTGTATTGTCGCAATATATTCCTCTGTCGCTGTTGTCACAAATGCAAACCAAAAATCGACATTAATAGTGAAGTGTATACCACTTTGGGACCACTGCGTTGACCGAATATAGGGATGATCAGGGGAACATTTTGAATTTTCAAAAATTTTTATTTTACAACTTTCTTTTATAGGGCAAGTGTAACTCATTTTGGGACCTGTTGACCGAATATGGGACAAATCGGGAACATTTGTGAATTTTCATGAAATTTTCAGTGCTGTTTACAATTTTCATTTATAGGGCAAGTGTATCTCACTTTGGGGCCACTGTGCTGACCGACTATGGGATAGATCTGGGACCATTTTTGATTTTCAAAAATTTTTATTTACAATTTTCATTTATAGGGCAAGTGTAACACACTTTGGGATCATGTGTTGGACCGGTATGGGACAAATCTGGAAACATTTTTGATTTTTTTAAAATTTTTATTTTACAATTTTCATTTGGGACAAGTGTACTGGGATCATTGTGTTGCAAACCGACTATGGGACAAATCGGAAACATTTTGATTTTAAAGTTTTGATTTTACAACTTTCATTTATAGGGGCAAGTGTATCTCACTTTAGGACCATTGTTGTTGACCGACTTTGGGACAAATCAGGACCATTTCGAATTTTCAAAAGTTTTCAGTTTACAATTTTCATTTATAGGGCAAGTGTATCTCAATTTGGGACCATTGTGTTGACCTAAATATGGGAAAATCAGGACCATTTCGAATTTTCAAAAGTTTTCAGTTTACAATTTTCATTTATAGGGCAAGTGTATCTCAATTTGGGACCATTGTGTTGACCTAAATATGGGAACGGACTGGGAACATTTTTGATTTTACAATTTTTTTTTCATTTATAGGGCAAGTGTAACTCAATTTTAGACACTTGGGACCTGAATATGGACAGATCTTCAGGGAACATTTTGAATTTTCAAAAATTTTGATTTCACAATTTTCATTTATAGGGCAAAGTGTAACTCAATTTGGGACACTTGTGGACCAAATATGGGACAGTTCAGGGAACATTTTTGAATTTTCAAAATTTTTGATTTACAAGATTTCATTTATAGGGCAAGTGTATCTCAATTTGGGACCATTTGTTGACCGATATGGGACAAATCTGGGACCATTTTGTTTTTCATGAGTTTCATTTTACAATTTTCATTTATAGGGCAAGTGTAACATTTTGGGACCTTGTGGACTAAATGGACAGATCTGGGAACATTTTAAATTTTCATAATTTTGATTTTACAATTTTCATTTATAGGGCAAGTGTATCTCACTTTGGGACCATTGTGTTGACCGAGTATGGGACAAATCTGGAAACATTTTTGAATTTTCATAAATTTTGATTTTACAATTTTCATTTATAGGGCAAGTGTATCTCAATTTGGGACCATTGTGTTGACCGAATATGGGACAGATCGGGAACATTTTTGATTTTACAATTTTCATTTATAGGGCAAGTGTATCTGAATTTGGTACACTTGTGGACCGAGTATTGGACAGTTCAGGGAACATTTTAGAATTTTCAAAAATTTTTGATTTTACAATTTTCATTTATAGGGCAAGTGTATCTCAATTTGGGACCATTGTTGACCGATTATGGGACAAATCAGGGACCATTTTGAATTTTCATGAAATTTTCATTTTACAATTTTCATTTATAGGGCAAGTGTAATCATTTGGGACACTTGTGGACCGATTATGGACAGATCAGGGATGAATTTTCATGAAGTTTTGATTTTACAATTTTCATTTATAGGGCAAGTGTAACACATTTTGGGACACTTATGGACCGAGTATTGGACAGATCGGGGAACATTTATAAATTTTCATACAGTTTTGATTTTACAACTTTCATTTATAGGGCAAGTGTAACTCAATTTGGGACCACTGTGTCGACCGACTATGGGACAGATCTGGGACAATTTTTGAATTTTTTTTAGACGAACGATGGTCCGACCGTACTGTGATATGGGCGAGGACGTATCTGACCTTTGAGATGTCGAATCTGTTATTCTTCGATTCAACGTAATGGTGTGGGAGGTCACTGCACTATCACTATCACTATCATCATCAATCCTCTATTTCATCACTATTATATTTGTTGATTTCCCTCGCACTATCGAATAGTTATATTATATAGCATTTATAAGTAGAAATGAACACTACTGTATCCGATTCTACTGTATCTATGCCAAATACTATGCGTTTTCAAATGCAATTCAACATTACGAATAAGAAATTGAATTTCCTTGTACTAAATCTAATTCTACTGTTTTGTAAGCCGAATATAGCATTTTTCAAATGCGATTCAACAAATTTTATTTTCAAGTGAAATTCTACTGTTTTGCAGGTGAAAATAGAAATTTTCCAAGGGAAACTCAACATTTACTGGGTAAAATTCAATGTTTTCTGGGCCGAATTAAAATTTTTTCCAATCTGATTGTTGCCTCTTAAAATATTTTCTATATGAAATTGTATCGCCGAGTTGAATTTTCAACTGCGTCCAATTCAAATTCTACTATTTCCAAGCCTGTTGTAAAATTTTCCAAGCTCTATTCAACGTTTTTTCATTTAATATTAGAGGATTAGGTGAGCAAAGCCCCTTTGTATTTGGCCCAAAGGTCCATGTACCTTTTTTAGGGTACATCACCACTTCGAGACCGAATTAAATTATTTCCGTGTTAAATTATATTTTTTCAAAGACCAAAAAAATGAATCTAAATATTATATATTATTATTATATATTATGTATGCTTTAGAAAGTGTATAAGAATTTAATTTCGGTCCCGACCGCCGGATGGCGCTGGCGTCGCAGCATGGCCAACGTCGCGGATGAAAAAATCCCGATCCGCTCGTCGGCAGTTGATTTTTTAGGCGAAATTAAGTCTCTCTCTCTATTAAAAATCAGTAGACAAAATAGTATTAGATTCGGACAAATCGTCTTCGAGGTACTCACCTTCGAGGTACTGGTCTATCGAGTCTATCCAATATTGGATGTTGGTGGCGTTGGACGGCACGAACCATATGACCGAACCTTCCTCGATGTTGGGCGGCATTGGGCGGAAACCCATACCTGTCGACAGGAACAAAAAAATGTATTTAATAATAAAATTACGGCTATAATTATCACTAACCAGTGAGCTGTGAAAGTTCCGAACGGGTCGGAAGTGGACGCGAAAATTCCCAGATTATTACTTATTCATCGGAATAAAACAAATACCGGTCATTTTATTCGTGTATTTATATAGTTTTTATCCAGTTTTGTAATTGAAATCTAACCAATAAGAATATACAACATTTCAGAGGGTAAAATTTAATCGCGGAGGTTGGCAAGACCGGCGTTGGCAGAAAGTCGGCGTTGTTCAGTCCGACAACAAGTTTTGTATTTTTGTACAAATTCAACAAAAATGGCTACAATAAATATTGGGGGCGTTGATACATCTCAAGTATTTGACAAAAATAATACACAATTAGCGCATTAATAGATTCGTTCGATATTAATTGGAGTCGCTTCGAGATTGTGACGTCACGACGGCTGCGGTGACGTCACAACGGGGCAGTGACGTCACGCGGCGACACGTGACGTGGCGACCACCACGTGGCCGATAGCTCATCGGACTGGTTCGGAAGCGATAATTTAATTTAATACCTGTCTTGAATTGGGAAATTGGGGCGCGTGTGAAGGGGCAATAAAATAAAGTCCAGCGCATCGATCGAAGTTGGGAGGAGAGGGACAATTTTTGTGCGTTTATTTCGCGTTATCTCTCGCCGGGTAAACATTGTTCTGAGGCGTGTTGTGATAACAAAAACAATGAACGGTGGTCGTTGTCGTTGTGTCGTTGTCGTTGTTGTTGTTGTTGTTGTAGGTGAGGCGAAGGAAGTGATAAAATAAAGGGCCATGATAACGTCAGGCGCGCTATCACTTTCCAGGCTATATTTATTGTCGTTATTAGACGGAGGCCGACGTCCAGTTTTTTTTTTTAAATTTATCGTCACAGTTTCAATTATATACGGAATTTTATAAAAATCATTTCTATTCCCCAATTCGACGCCGAACTGATCGATGAACAAATCGTCAAACGAAAAATGATGCTTTTTTGTTTGGGGCACAAAAGAAAAACGTTATATTTACGGGACATTATATATATATATATATATATATATATATATATATATATATATATATATATATATATATATATATATATATATAAAAAGTAATCGATCAGTTTTGACTTTGAATTCAGTTTTATTTTGCAAAAAAATTTTTTTTCTTTTTTTTCACATTCCGAAGAAAATAACGACAATCCTGTCGTTTTTCGGGCTACGACAACAAGAGATTTGTACCGGGAAAATTCCGTCCCCGCACCGATTTCAAATGAATAATTTTCAATTTTCTAATTATATATATATATATATATATATATATATATATATATATATATATATATATATATATATATTGGGGTACCTAAAAAGTAATCAACATTTGGACTTTGGAATTCATTTTATTTTGCAAAAAAATAAAAAAAAAAAAGGAATCCGATGTTTTCACCGTCGTATCGTTTACTGGACCTGGTTTTTCTTTTTTTTTCACATTCGGATAAAAATATATATATATATATATATATATATATATATATTAGGGGTACCAAAAGTAATCAACACTTTTGACTTTGGAATTAATTTTATTTTGCCAAAAAAAGGAAAGTTGTATCGTTTACTCCACCTAGTTTTCCTTTTCTTCCAGATTCAGAAGAAAAAAAAAAAATATATATATATATATATATATATATATATATATATATATATATATCACCTGATATTATCGAACAACTCCTCCTACGGCCACTTTTCCGGCGGATTTTCCATTTTCTTCGTCCAACTCCCCTCATCAATACCTGAAGAGGTCTTATCAAACTGTCGATTACTTTTGGGTAGTTTAATATATTTATCCCCCAAACATTTTTTTTTATATATATATATTATATAAATATATATATATATATATATATATATATAAATATGTGATATTTACCTGGATTTGTACCGATGAGCGATTGATCAAGCTGATATCTGGGAAATTGTTGGTCTATCGTGGACATCAGACCTTTCATGCAGATAGCGAAGAGAGCACCCAGAACTATGTAGAAAAGGCTGTAGAACAGGAATATCTGGCCTGAAATATACAAAATACATAATAAAAATCATCAATATATATATATATATATATATATATATATATATATATATATATATATATATATATATATATATATATATATAGTAGGTGTACCACCAAAAGTAATCGACAATTTTTGATAAGATCTCGAGATCTTGAGGGAGGTTTTTCATCGAAAATTTGTCGAAAAATATATATATATATATCGGTGAATATATTTCTATTGAAGCAAAATAAAATGATTAAAAATATATATAGAGAGAGAGGTGGTCCAAAAATGTATCCACCTTTTGACAGTCCATAACTCGGAAACTAATTGGAGGGAGTTGTATCTCATTTTGTGAAAGTGTAGCTTAAAGTCCAACTTAAAGATATATATCATATGTAGGTGTTCGAAATCAAGGTCACCATTATTAGTCACACCGTCAATTGGTATACAGAGAAGAGGGTGGTCCAAAAAAATGTATCCACTGTTTAACAGTCGATAACTTGCAAACTAATTGAGGGAGTTGTATCTCATTTTTGATGAAAGTGTAGCTTAAAGTCCAACTTAAAGATATATATCATAGTTGTAGGTGTTCGAAATCAAGGTCACCATTATTAGTCACACCGTCAATTGGTATACAGAGAGAGGGTGGTCCAAAAAATGTATCCACCGTTTGACAGTCCATAACTTTGGAAACTAATTCTGAGGGAGTTGTATCTCATTTTTGATGAAAGTGTAGCTTAAAGTCCAACTTAAAGATATATATCATAGCTGTAGGTGTTCGAAATCAAGGTCACCTGTTATTAGTCACACCGTCAATTGGTATACAGAGAAGAGGGTGGTCCAAAAAAATGTATCCACTGTTTAAC
Organism: Lethocerus indicus; assembly: GCA_019843655.1. Taxonomy (NCBI): domain Eukaryota; kingdom Metazoa; phylum Arthropoda; class Insecta; order Hemiptera; family Belostomatidae; genus Lethocerus; species Lethocerus indicus. Next base: position 49,446 of record JACDQD010000067.1, on the reverse strand, counting down.
AGTCGATAACTTGCAAACTAATTGAGGGAGTTGTATCTCATTTTTGATGAAAGTGTAGCTTAAAGTCCAACTTAAAGATATATATCATAGTTGTAGGTGTTGGAAATCAAGGTCACCATTATTAGTCACACCGTCAATTGGTATACAGAGAGGGTGGTCCAAAAAAATGTATCCACTGTTTGACAGTCCATAACTTGCAAACTAATTGAGGGAGTTGTGTCTCATTTTTGATGAAAGTGTAGCTTAAAGTCCAACTTAAAGATATAGAACAGAAATATATACGACTGGACACGTTGTGCAGTCAGTAGTTAGTTGGTGGTGCACAGTTGGGCGGCATCGTCTCTCTCTCTCTCTCTCTGTGTATGGATTTGTTAATAATTGTGACAATTTCGAACACCCAAAGTTATATATATCTTTAAGTTGGACTTTAAGCTACACTTTCACCAAAAATGAGACACGACTCGGTCAATTAGTTGTCAAGTTATGGACTGTTGAAGAGTGGATACATTTTTTTGGGCCACTCTCAAGTATATATATATATATAGAGAATGTTCAAATCGGTGAAAAAAAAACGGCAAAAAGTGAAAATAGTGAAAACTCAACGGTTATCTTTCAATAACCGTCTATTCGTGAAAATCGAGTGAAAACGCCTAATATATATATAATTATTGAAAATCGTCGAAAACTGGACTAGAGCTATATAATCTGTTATCTCTTTTCGCCAAAATATGTTAAAACGCGCGTAATAATTTCGTCACACATGAGTAATAATTAGCCAAATATCGGGTCTGTAGAACCTGTAAAATCTATAAAATTTGTCACACAGTTGAAAAAAACCCCTATTAATTCGTCATAATCGTGATAATTAGCCAAATATCGGTCGGATATATCGTCTGTAAAACCTGTAAAATCTATAATATTTGAAATAACACTTAGTTAATCGGCTGAGGAAATGAATACTTCGTCAGAAGAGCGTAATAATATTGTTATTTGTGCCTGTTATTCGATAGATAAATGAGGGAATATTTTGGACACGAGCCGGCGCCCTATCTGTATCTGTATCTGTATCTCAACTGTATCTATAACAGACTCTGTCCTATAGAAGATATCACCAAAAACAGGAAGGGCAAAGGTCAAACCGACCGATATATATATATATATATATATATATATATATATATATATACACCAATAGAGATTATAGCCTCTTAGAGAACGTGTACTACTTTTGGTATATATATATATATATATATATATATATATATATATATATATATATATATACAAAATGTGTAAGAACCCTCACAAAATGAAAAAAATGCGCGATAATTCGTAGAAATCGATGAAATATCGACGAAAAACGTTCGTAATAAATCGTAATTCTGGGTGAAAACAGAAAAATCCGTGGATTATCGCGAACACATTCAAATCGGGTCATTCGACGAAAACCTGTTACGAATAGGGTGATAATGCGTGATAATTCGTAGAAATTAATGAAATATCGAAATAAAACGTTCGTTTTAATTGTAATTTTGGGTGAAAACAGAAAAATCCGTGGTTATCGTCAACACATTCAAATCGGGTCATTCGACGAAAACCTGTTACGAATAGGGTGAAATGCGTGATAATTCGTAGAAATTAATGAAATATCGAAATAAAACGTTCGTTTTAATTGTAATTTTGGGTGAAAACAGAAAAATCCGTGGGTTATCGCCAACACATTCAAATCGGGTCATTCGACGAAAACCTGTTACGAATAGGGTGATAATGCGTGATAATTCGTTGAAATTAATGAAATATCGAAATAAAACGTTCGTAATAAATCGTAATTTTGGGTGAAAACAGAAAAATCCGTGGGATGAAGAAATATCGACGAAAAATTTTCATCCCACCGAATCAGCGGGTCTGAAATCAGTGCGAATTTTGGGGGTGAAAAATATAATGATATTCGTGGAAATCGGTGGGATATCGTGAAAATTTTCGGTAACTTGTAAAATGGCTCAATTGTATTGTAAATATATAAATTTTCATATTCTTGGCGCGGGGTCGGAATCATATATTTATCGTAGCAATATATGTGAGCTGGATGTACGGGGTGGGGGGGCCCTGTTCAATATAACTTAGTATAAATGGGATTAAATACGGTTTTTTTTGCGCGTTTTGCCAGCAGAACAATCGTATTATGTAAAATGGGCGAGAGTTTACGTAACAATACAGAGTAAGTGGAACAACAACTGGCCAGTCATTCCACTATTTATTGCTGGTCGATAGGAACGGGCCCCATCATCCGTCGTAGTTAGAAAGGGGTAAGAATAAATAATTAACAGAATTTATTATATATTCTCAACTATTGATAGGCGTCTTACGACGCTACTGAAGACCAAAAAAACCGGGCTCCACAACGGAGAAAATCCGACTGTTATTCTATTTGACCGACGGCATCAAATTTCGCTTTTTTTATTTTCCAAAAGTGTCAACGCTTCACGTTGTGTCGTAAAAAAAAATGAAACGAAATTTTGTTCAATGGCCCCGTTTTTGGATACGCCATTTTGCGTCAACCATAGAGTAATGAGCGTATCGATTCAATAATACACATTTACTTAAAGCAGATTTACGCGTAATCATAAAAGAGCAATCGAAATAAGTTTATTGATTATTTAGGCAGTTTCTCCTTCCGTTCCCCCCCCCCGCGTCTATAATCCAGAATAAAAGCTTTATTCGGGAAAAAATTTTCCGATCTTAAACTCGTCAGGGCGACACTGAGATACGTTTATACCTCTTTGGCCGAACCCCATTCGGCAATGATCCTTTAGCAGATTTACGCGTAATCATAAAAGAGCAATCGAAATAAGTTTATTGATTATTTAGGCAGTTTCTCCTTCCGTTTCGCGTCTTTAATCCAGAATAAAAGCTTTATTCGGGAAAAATTTTCGATCTTAAACTCGTCAGGGCGACACTGAGATACGTTTATACCTCTTTGGCCGAACCCCAAAATTTTTTTTTTTAGTCTCTAGGCTAATTATTTTTTTCCCCCGGTTTTCTTTCGGGCCCCGTTGTTGAGAGCAAATTGTTTTTAATATTTATTATTAATTTTTTTTAAAAAATATTTTTCAATAAAGCCGCCCCCGCCCCGAGTGTCTTGTGGCTGCACTGTTCCCCTCAACGCAAGATTTGTGAATCGAACTGTGGCCGCCAAACATTCATTTCACTTTTGTGAAATTTCAATATTTTTGAATGAAAACGTGTTGTTCTATCGTGTAACGCGCCCCATTTCTACTGATCCTGAACTATCGGCTGTTTTTACGGTTTTTTTTTCTTTTTATCAGGGTTGCCAACTTTACTCTGCAGGAATGGCGGCAAATTCAAATCTCGCGTCTATTTTTGGGACACCCTTTATACGACCAATAAATTTGCGGCGAATTTACGAAAAAAACGCGAGACGAAGGCCCGACAAGAGGTTGAGAGCACTGGGGCTTGGACTTTTCTGGTAGAAATGGCCAATCGATAGAAAAATCGTACGATTTCGTTACGATTCATTACCGGACAATTATTGATAGTACCCATATTGGGGTTTGGCAACTAAGTAATTGCGGAATTCACCAGACAACAAGTGGCGTTGTACATATTTTTTAAGTACGTCAACATCTCAAGTTGTCAAGTGTCAATTTCGAACATGGAAATCATGGAAATTTCGATTACTCCTAAGTGGGTGGCCCCAGATTTGTATACTGAATATCGATTGCTGCTGGAAGGAAACCTGGAATAAGAGTCGCTGGAAACAACAAACTTTCGTATAAATATTTCAAAGTCTGGCAGCAAAATCGAGAGATAAGAGGTTTGAATCCCTCCCTTCGATATCTCGACTGGAGTTAATCTCTCGACTTAAAATAGAGAGTTAATTCCCGTGATTTGTAACGTTGACAACCTCCAGTCAGTGTAAATTTATATTCGGTGTATCACTAACCTTATAACCTACTTGTGTAGGCCGGAAATTAACTTTAAAACTTGAAAATTCTTGAAATATTCCTTCACTATTGTCGTACTTTGGTCTCGTCGTTTGAACGGGGAAGGTTGCAGCGCGCGCGGTCCGGTTATAAAATGAAGGTTAGGTTACGAAAAAATTCCCGGCCGGTGGACCGAACCTACTACACATGTATATTAATTAAGGGCTTATTAATTAACAATTAGGGCCGATCTAATAACACTATTATATTATAAAAAAAAAAAAAAAAGGGCGTATAGAGAAAGGGCGAAATGGGCGATCGAAAAATGCACGGCCTTCCTGATATCCGTACAGTTTATAAAAGTCAGCTGTGAACAACAACCGTCTGCACTGGGAAATTACAACATTTTATGGACAATAATAATTTAAATTGGGCTAAAATTATAGGCAAATAATTAAATTAATTATTAGTAAATAATTTATTTCCGTTCGCCCAAAAGATATATGAACACTGAACACTAAACTTTATACTGAATATACACAATTGAATTGTGTAAAGATAACAGTGAGAATATTGTTAACGGTATAAGAATTATTCCAATAATTAATACTACGATAATAATGCACAGTAATCAGTTTTAATCTGTTACAAGTAATAACTCTGTTTGTGTGTGTTTATGTGTATGTACACGGTGCGATAGGTTATCGCTCTCTCGGTTCCGAGTCGCGAGTGAAGAGAAATTATCGAATTTTTCCCACCACAATATCCACTGATTTGTTCAATATTATTAGGAATTCTGTTATTTGGAAATTGAGGTGAAAAATTGCGCCCCACCTGAGGATCGGATCGGTTGAAATCACAACGCCAGAAATGGGCCCGGGGACGAAGAGGTATGGATCGGTTAAGTTACTTTTTTTATATTTTTAAGTAATTATATCGAGTTTATACTTTAAGGAGTGGCCTCTCTATGATTAGTCGTAAGTTACGGGACAGTTAAAGAATTTAATTTCGAGAAAGAATTTAAAGAAAAATGTCCCTTTTAGATGTCCGTCTCTCGTGGTCGTTTGAACGCGGTTTTCGGCTTTTTTATTTTGTACAATAAGTTAAAAGCAACGTACAATAAATAGATATCCACAAGTGTAGAACACGAAGAAGAGTACGGAGTGGTGAAAATTGGCCATTTCGTCCAAAGTGGCGATACTTTATCGTGAGAAATCCATCGACCTTTCGGCGGAATCGAATTTACTCCGTGGGAAAACAATTAAAACGATAAAAAAAAATTTCTTTTCTTCAAAAGACACGAGGCAAAATTTACGCCGACAGCTCGTAATAGCCTAATGGCGGAATCTCCGTTGTTCGGAAACGGGGGACGACAAGCGGCGTTGTACCATATTTTTAAGTACGTCAGTACATTTTCGGTACAGATAAACCGTACAAGGTTTCGAATGCAATGTCCCAGTGTCGAAATACGGCGATACGAATCGATAAACGGCCTTTATTCGGGGGCGGTCATCGTCGACCTCCTCCGGACCGGAAGTCCTCCGGAGCGCTCCTCCTCGTCTTTTAACGAAAAATCCCCCCCCCTCAGTACATTTTTGGACAGATAAGCCGTAGACGGTTTCGAATGCAATGTCCCAGTGTCGAACTACGGCGATCCGAATCGATAACGGCCCTTTATTCGGTCATCGTCGACCTCCTCCAGACCGGAAGTCCTCCGGAGAGAGCTCCTCGTCTTTCGGAATTTTGCCGTTCTTCATTAACTACCGAATAATAGCGTATCGAAGAATCGCCATTAAAAAAGCGTTGTATGTACGGGGGCTTATCTCGACGAAAATCTACCAGTAAGATGGACAGAGGCCACCAGGCGTTCCCCGGACTTAACTCCTCTGTACTTTTACCTGTGCTGTGGGGGAAAACGGTAAAGGACGTCGTTTATCGACGCCAAAAGCCCCCAGGCACATTGGATGAACTTGGAGAATCCATCGTACATATTCATTTGGAAATATCCCCGACTGGACACGTTGTGCAGTCAGTAGTTAGTGGCGGCATCGTTTCTGTCTGTGGATGTTAATAACGGTGACCTTGATTTCGAACACCTACAGCTATGATATATCTATCTTTAAGTTGGACTTTAAGCTACACTTTCACCAAAAATGAGACACAACTCCCTCAATTAGTTTGCAAGTTATGGACTGTCAAAAGGTGGATACATTTTTTTGGACCACCCTCTCTCTGTATACCAATTGACGGTGTGGACTAATAATGGTGACCTTGATTTCGAACACCTACAGCTATGATATATATCTTTAAGTTGGACTTTAAGCTACACTTTCACCAAAAATGAGACACAACTCCCTCAATTAGTTTGCAAGTTATGGACTGTCAAAAGGTGGATACATTTTTTTGGACCACCCTCTCTGTATACCAATTGACGGTGTGACTAATAATGGTGACCTTGATTTCGAACACCTACAGCTATGATATATATCTTCAAGTTGGACTTTAAGCTACACTTTCACCAAAAATGAGGCACAACTCCCTCAATTAGTTTGCAAGTTATGGACTGTCAAAAGGTGGATACATTTTTTTGGACCACCCTCTCTGTATACCAATTGACGGTGTGACTAATAATGGTGACCTTGATTTCAAAAATGGGATATATATCTTTAAGTTGGACTTTAAGCTACACTTTCACCAAAATGACAATTAGTTTGGTTATGACTGTTGGTGACATTTTTATATATATATATATATATATATATATATATATATATATATATATATATATATATATATACAGAGGAGACCCTCCCCAACGGGGCCGGGAATTAACGCCCAATTAGAGCCAGTTGTTATCGGGACAGGAGCGAAAAGAGGAGACGAGATTTTTGAATTTCAATAGCCGACTCTAATTAGTGTTGTCGCCAGGTGTAAATCGGAGTAATAACGCTCCGATGACGGAATTCCGAATACGGCCGTTCTTTCGCCACTTTGCGCTCCCGGTTTCGCAGGGTTTTTTCCCAATAATATTGGTCAAAAGGGCCGTACATACTCTGAGGGCTCTCATAAAGGGTCAACGATTGGGCAACGGCGGCAAGAGGGATGCGACAACAATTTGCAGAAGACATCGAGGACTCTCTAGCTGTCGAGTTCGGCGATGGCGTTGACGACGGGGGGTTTTTATGTCCTTTGTACTTTTTGAAGGGAAAGAAGGAAACGAACCATCACCAACAGGTCGGTAGGGCCATCGGCGGATCTACCGCCTCAGCGACTCCAGAAGAAGAAGAAGAAGAAGAAGAAGAAGAAGAAGAGGAGTCTCCCGATGAGCCTAAAAACCTTCCAGAAGTCATCAGATATTGAGGACAATATGATGGTTGGAGGTGTCGACTTTATGTCCTTGTACGGGGTGGGGAATTTTGAAGGAAAAGAAGAAACGAAGACTACAACTAAGCCATCACCGGGTGTTTCACCGAGGTAAAGCCTTCAGCGGATGCAGAAGAAGAAGAAGAAGGGTCTCATGATGAACCTAAACCTTCCAGGAGTTTTGTACACGAAAATTCCCTGGGTGGGGGTAGGGGCAAATCCTACTTCGCGGTTTTTCAGCTTTCGCCTAAGGTTCTGGTGGAACCCCATTAACCACCAAAGACGAGGGATGACTGTATTGTGAATTTTAAAATCATTTGTAATTCTCTATTCGATCTTCAATTGAGGAAAGAATCCACCCCGGGGTGGAAAAACTGGCGCCAAAAAGTGACGAGTCATCCTCCACACACACACACACACACACACACACACACACACACACACACACACACACACACACACACACACACACACACACACACACACACACACACACACACACACACACACACACACACACACACACACACACACACACACACACACACACACACACACACACACACACACACACACGAGTAAGAATAAGATGTTGGGGTAGCCGAAAGTAATCGACATTTTGACTTTGGAATTTCATTTCCCCGCCTTTAACCGCGAAAAACTATGGATCACTGTAGACTTTCTTTCCAGAATTAAATCTTAAATCTTCTTTTCATTCCATTCTCTGTTCTGAGGCGACATTTCTTCTCATTTCCGGCCGTCTCTCATCGTCTTCATTCCGTGAATTTTGTCCCTTCTAGAGCAGTTTCTATTCCCGATATTGGGAGGAGGAATAGGGGAAAAGAGGGTAATCGGGGGTGGGGGTTATATAATGATCCGGGATTTTCCGCCCTTAGCGGTCACTCACCCCCCCCAAGAGAGCCCTCTTCCAAATCAGTAATTCTTCGTCTAAATCAGGTCTAAAGTACAGAGTAGCTACAGATCGGGGTGTGTCCGGAAAATTTCTCTCCGTACTTACCCCATCCCTTGGGCGTCCTGCCCAGCACTTTGCCCGTCTCCGGATTGTAGAGGAATCTCGAAAAGCGTTCCCACTTTGTGTAGTCGTCGAACGGCCTGGCGTACTCCCATTCGTAGGGCGAGTCGTCGGTCAGCGGTGGGCTGGTCGAGATCGAGGAGTTCCTCGTCCTGGAGGTGGGTGGCGGCGGGGCTGGCGGCGGCGCCGGGGCGGCGGCGGCGGTGGCAGGAGCCGCCCCCGTTAACACCTGCTGTTTGTGGACGTCGTTGGAGGCCGGTAAAGCGTTGTCCGCCATCCTCTCAATTCCAGTGTACGTGACTCAGTGTCCGTGACTTGTCCGTGAGCCGCTATAGTGCACTGAGCGGCGGCCACTCGTCGAGTGGCGGCCCCACAGAACAGACGTAACGATACCGCGGCGTCGGCCCCCAGACACACATTACCACCACTACCGGTGTACAGTGTAGTGACCTTGGTAAATATGTGAGATAACGCACCCCCACCCTCCATCCCGCCAACCTCCCCACCACAGACTGAAAGTTCAGTGTCAGTCAAGTCTGTTGTCCACGACACAACATTATCCCTCATTATCCAAGTGTACCTCACTTTGGGACACTTGTCGGCTGGAATATGAGACAAATCGGGCAAAATTTTTGAAAAATTGAAATTTTCGATTTCCGACCCGCCCTTTATGGGGCAAGTGTACCTCACTTTGGGACACTTGTGGCTGGAATATGAGACAAATCGGGGAACATTTTTGAAAAATTGAAATTTTCGATTTCCGACCTGCCCTTTATGGGGCAAGTGTACCTCACTTTGGGACACTTGTGGCTGGAATATGAGACAAATCGGGGAACATTTTTGAAAAAATGAAATTTTCGATTTCCGACCTGCCCTTTATGGGGCAAGTGTACCTCACTTTGGGACACTTGTGGCTGGAATATGAGACAAATCGGGGAACATTTTTGAAAAATTAAATTTTCGATTTCCGACCTGCCCTTTATGGGGCAAGTGTACCTCACTTTGGGACACTTGTGGCTGGAATATGAGACAAATCGGGGAACATTTTTGAAAAATTGAAATTTTCAATTTCGACCTGCCCTTTATGGGGCAAGTGTACCTCACTTTGGGACACTTGTGGCTGGAATATGAGACAAATCGGGGAACATTTTTGAAAAATTAAATTTTCGATTTTCGACCTGCCCTTTATGGGGCAAGTGTACCTCACTTTGGGACACTTGTGGCTGGAATATGAGACAAATCGGGGAACATTTTTGAAAAAATTAAATTTTCGATTTTCGACCTGCCCTTTATGGGGCAAGTGTACCTCACTTTGGGACACTTGTGGCTGGAATATGAGACAAATCGGGGAACATTTTTGAAAAAATTAAATTTTCGATTTCCGACCTGCCCTTTATGGGGCAAGTGTACCTTACTTTGGGACACTTGTGGCTGGAATATGAGACAATTCGGGGAACATTTTTGAAAAAATTAAATTTTCGATTTCCGACCTGCCCTTTATGGGGCAAGTGTACCTCACTTTGGGACACTTGTGGCTGGAATATGAGACAAATCGGGGAACATTTTTGAAAAAATTAAATTTTCGATTTCCGACCTGCCCTTTATGGGGCAAGTGTACCTCACTTTGGGACACTTGTGGCTGGAATATGAGACAAATCGGGGAACATTTTTGAAAAATTGAAATTTTCGATTTCAGACCTGCCCTTTATGGGGCAAGTGTACCTCACTTTGGGACACTTGTGGCTGGAATATGAGACAAATCGGGGAACATTTTGGAAAAATTGAAATTTTCGATTTCCGACCTGCCCTTTATGGGGCAAGTGTACCTCACTTTGGGACACTTGTGGCTGGAATATGAGACAAATCGGGGAACATTTTTGAAAAATTAAATTTTCAATTTCCGACCTGCCCTTTATGGGGCAAGTGTACCTCACTTTGGGACACTTGTGGCTGGAATATGAGACAAATCGGGGAACATTTTTGAAAAATTGAAATTTTCAATTTTCGACCCTTTCGTCTTCCTCTCTTTCAGAAGGGAAAAAAACAGACACAGAACTCCCGTTTCTCGGGAGTTCTTCCTCCAAACGTCACCTTCATCATGTTCCGTTCCTAGCTCTCTTCATCCTCCCCGTCCACCTCCAATTTCCGGATATCTCCATCCAGTTTTTTACAATTTCATCGGTTTCTCTTCGTCATCACAATCGACAAATTCGCCTATAGGATGTTGTCTCGAGGAGTTCTTCACGAGAGGGGGAAAATCGTGAAAATTTGCCGGAAAAGCGGCCCGATGATAGATTATTAATAGTGGATTAATAATCGAAACGGATGAATTCCAAAGTGAAAATTCGGTCTCCTCTCCTGGTCGCCCGCCAGTCTTCAGTAGCGCGGCGTGTGACGGCCCCCCGGACAAAATGGCGATCGTCCCGTCCGAATAAAAGAATCTGGCCGTTTTCCAGATTTAATCGTCTCGGCGTAGAGAAAATTATTCGATGAATACGATATTTTTGCATTTCTCGTAATGCCGAAGAAGGAACGTACCACGGTCAGACCTCGAGGACCGGGAAAAAAATGGGATTTTCAAACTACTCGATTGAACCTGATGGAAATATCCTTTGGGACGAATAAAGAAGAGATATTTTTGAGAATTTTTTTCAATCGTACCTTAAAGCCTGGGGGCGGAGCCGGTCTAAAATGGCGGTGGGCGTTGGGGCGAATAAAACCTTTTTTTTTTCTCTTTTTCGTCGCGTTGCGCAACAATTCGGCCAATGTAGAGTGGAGTAGGAATCGCAGAGTCTGAAATGGAATAAGGAGTGGGACGGGAGAGAAGGCTGAAGAAGGATGAGGAGGAGGAGGAGGAGGAGGAGGAAGGAGACAGACAGACGGAACACACAGCGTTTGTCCACAATTAGCGGCTTCCTTTTTCGAATCAATTTGGTCCAGTTACACCATCCTCTCTCTCTCTCTCTCTTTCATTCATCATATCCTCCAAGCTCCAACGACTCCAACATAAGCCAGTGCTCTACAACCTTTGAAATACGATTCAATCGGGTCGGCAACTAAGTCGTTGCGAATTTTTACCGACAACCGGCCGTTGTCGTAGACATTTTTAAGTACATCAACATCTTTACAAGTTGTATAAGATACATTCAGCTTTTTAAGCAATGTCCCGGCGTTCAAATTATCGTCGGATCTCATCCGGACCGGAAGTCATCGGGAGGTCGCTGCTCGTCGCCTCTCAACGAAAAATATGTACAACGCCACCACTTGTTGTCGGTGAATTTTTTTTACAATTTATGAAAAATATCCGGAACCTGAAAAAAAAAAAAATCCACGGAACCCAAACAGGCCCGGAGAGACTTTTTTTTCGAAAAAACAGAAATTGTCTTCATAGTAAGAGGGGCAGCGATATTTCGAATTTTCGAATAAAATTGTTCATTAAAAGACTTTCGTATTTTCTCCGTTCCAATATTTTCCCTTCGTTCACAAAATTATATTAAATACGACCTCAGCCTACACAGATCGGAATTTCGCGTTGAAATTTTTCTCCGCCATTTTCGTCAACCATAGAGGTATGCGCGTATCGTTTCAATACACATTCACTTAATACAGGTTTACGTTTAATAATAAAAAGAAAAATCGAAACTGTATTTATCGACTATCTATTTCAGGCTGTTTCTCCCGGTCGGGGGGCCGTATTTAGTCCGAAATAAAAGTTTTATCGGGCAAAATTTTCCGAACTTAACACTCGTCCGTGTGACGCAAAGATAGGTTTATACCTCTTTGGCCGAACCCCCATTGCAATCTCCCTTAGGCGATTTTTTTTTTTTTTAGTCTCTACGCTAATTATTGTTTTTTTCCCCCGGTTTTCTTTAGGGCCCCGTTGTTGAGAGCAAATTATTGTTGTTGTTAATATTTATTATTAATTTTTTTTTAATAGATTTTTAATAAAGCCCGAGTGTCTTGTAGCTGCACTGGGTGTCCAAAATTAAAGCAAGATTTAAATGGAACTGTTGCCGCCGAAATTTCACATTATTTTTGAAATATTGTCCAACAATGTATCGTGTAACGCGCTCCTATTCTAGTGACCCTAAATTATGGGCTGTTTTTATGGTTTTTTTTTTTGATAAGTGTTGCCAACTTTACTCTGCAAGAATGGCGGCAAATTCAAATCTGGCGTTAAAATTTTGGGACACCCTATATATATATAAAATTTTGTCCATTCGTCCACCGAATATTGTCCGGTTTATCAAATCATCTCGAGTCAACGGACATTATTCTTGGCCTGCGCGCGTTATCCCGTTCGACGGATTTCCAGTAGACGTCGTCCAGATAATAATCCTCCACGTCCTGGAAGTGAGTTTCTGCAATTGGTGCAAATTGGCTGGAAAAGGAAACGGCCCAATTGCCCCACCCACCACTAAAATGTACCGCAGCGGAAACGTCACCAGGATATACGGCCCAAGATGGACAAGAGAATCGTCTGTCTGCCACTTCTGTTCCTCCGCCCACAGGGGGGCTAATTAAACCGCCTACGCCCAATAATTGGCCTTGACGATGTATCCCAACCCTCCCTCCCAACCCTCCCTCCCTCAATCTCCTCCTCGACGAGGAGGAGATTGATTAATCGAGACTCGGGAGACTGGAGTCTTGAGCTAGGTGTACCTCAGTTTGGCTAGCTGTGAAGATGGCGGACGGCCGCGTTCTGTCGGTACTGCTACTGATGACCACCGCCGTGGCACGTTCCCAACACGTCAGTAAGTGCCCTGTCCACCACAAATAACCCTGCCCCCCCCCTTAAGCGGCAATTTAACAATTACGTTTTCGTACCGACCGACCAGCACTTCTCCCTTACGTCACTAGGATAATTATTTTTTTTTTTCCCCCCGTTCTAAGATTAATCGAAACGCTCATATTCACGTTCTCGTATTGTCGACAATGCGCCAAAAGTAATCGACCAGTTTTGAATTTGGAATTCATTTTATTTTGCCCCAAAAAAAACTTTGCTGGGCCACTTTTCCGGTAAATTTTCGATTTCCCCCACCTACTTGAGGAATTCCTCAAGACCGAAATACTCATTTTATCAAATTGTCGATTACTTTTTGGTACCACCTAATAATCACAATTGCAGCCATCGATTCTACCTTTAATTCCTTCGTACTGTTGTTATTAACAATCCGATTATTATTAATTGTAATAATTCGATTAGTGTTCACTTCGGTTTGGCCCCGCCTCTGGGAATCGACAAAGAACACTGTTTTACTGAACAACAGTCTTCCTGTTTCCAGACATTACCTCGTTATTTTCTATTTTACAACGAATTTTTCCGAATTTCCCGTCAACCGCTTTATACAAAAATACATCTTATCAAATTGTCGATTACTTTCGGGTACACCTTATTAGGTACACGACACACTGATCACAGACACACACACACACACACAGACACACACACACACACACACACACACACACACACACACACACACACACACACACACACACACACACACACACACACACACACACACACACATGATACACACACACATAGGATACACACACACACACACACACACACACACACACACACACACACACATATAACACACACACACACACACACATATACACACATATACATATATACATATATACAGATATATATATATATATATATATATAGACACACACATCACACACATACAGACACTGAAGAAGAAGGCACCCTGTTTCCAGACATTACCCTGTTATTTTCTATTTAACAACGAATATGTCCGAATATCCCTTCAGCCGGTATATACAGATAGTACAATGTATATTGTCTTCTATGACTTCTGATGTTCCAGGGCTGAAGTTCGAGCCGGCCCCCGAAGATTCAGAGAGCAGCCTGATTTGGTTCAACCGGACTTCGTACGCCGACTGGGCCCTAAAACTGGACAACTATCTAGAAGGCGAGTACACCTACTGCTACCACTTTTTTTTTTCAACTTTTATATATATATATATATATATCCCCATTCTAAGCATCGAGATAGTCAAACGGAACGAGACACAAAAAAAAACCCAAGTACCCTATTCGCCCTCCCCATTAAGGCGCCCTTAAACACAGGAGAAATCTGTAGGTTGGTGATGTTTCTGTCTCCTCTCTCGGTGCGGTTTGTCGGCCGCTCGCCATCTTCAGTAGCGCTGTCGCACAAGATGGCGAGCGGCCGAACGAAACCGGTCTAGCAAATGACCTGAACACCTCGGCAGCGAGAGAGAGAGAGAGAGAGAGAGAGAGAGAGAGAGAGAGAGAGAGAGAGAGAGAGAGAGAGAGAGAGAGAGAGAGAGAGAGAGAGAGAGAGAGAGAGAGAGAGACAGAGACATATATTCCAACCTCGCAGACCACAAACAACAGTGATATCAAACAAGAGAAATCCTTCAGTAGTATTTCAAACCGCAGGATAATCAAAGGAAATATATATATATATAATATATTTATTTAAATATATAAAGTATTGGGCCGGCAACTGAGTAATTGCGGATTTACATCCGCAGCCGTAGATGGTTTCGAATACATTCGGCTGTACATCGTCGACCTCCAGACCGGACGTCCTCAGAGCGGTCTTTTAACGAGTACATTTTTGGACCGATAAGCCGTAGACGGTTTCGAATGCAATGTCCCAGTGTCGAACTACGGCGATACGAATCGATAACGGCCCTTTATTCGGTCATCGTCGACCTCCTCCAGACCGGAAGTCCTCCGGAGCGCTCCTCGTCTTTTAACGAAAAATCCACCTCAGTACATTTTTGGACCGATAAGCCGTAGACGGTTTCGAATGCAATGTCCCAGTGTCGAACTACGGCGATACGAATCGATAACGGCCTTTATTCAGGGTCATCGTCGACCTCCTCCAGACCGGAAGTCCTCCGGAGCGCTCCTCGTCTTTTAACGAAAAATCCCCCCAATCCTCAGTACATTTTTGGACCGATAAGCCGTAGACGGTTTCGAATGCAATGTCCCAGTGTCGAACTACGGCGATACGAATCGATAACGGCCTTTATTCGGGCGGTCATCGTCGACCTCCTCCAGACCGGAAGTCCTCCGGAGCGCTCCTCGTCTTTTAACGAAAAATCCCCCGACCTCAGTACATTTTTGGACCGATAAGCCGTAGACGGTTTCGAATGCAATGTCCCAGTGTCGAACTACGGCCTTTATTCGGGGGTCATCGTCGACCTCCTCCAGACCGGAAGTCCTCCGGAGCGCTCCTCCTCGTCTTTTAACGAAAAATCCCCCTCCTCAGTACATTTTTGGACAGATAAGCCGTAGACGGTTTCGAATGCAATGTCCCAGTGTCGAACTACGGCCTTTATTCGGGGGGTCATCGTCGGACCTCCTCCAGACCGGAAGTCCTCCGGAGCGCTCCT
This sequence comes from Lethocerus indicus, assembly GCA_019843655.1. Taxonomy (NCBI): domain Eukaryota; kingdom Metazoa; phylum Arthropoda; class Insecta; order Hemiptera; family Belostomatidae; genus Lethocerus; species Lethocerus indicus. Next base: position 33,699 of record JACDQD010000067.1, on the reverse strand, counting down.
CGTCTTTTAACGAAAAATCCCCCGACCTCAGTACATTTTTGGACCGATAAGCCGTAGACGGTTTCGAATGCAATGTCCCAGTGTCGAACTACGGCCTTTATTCGGGGGTCATCGTCGACCTCCTCCAGACCGGACGTCCTCCGGAGCGCTCCTCGTCTTTAAGGCTTCATCGGTGAATCCGCCAATTGCCCAGTTGTCAACCCCCGAGCTACTGAAGATGGCGAGAGGGTCGGGGGGGGGTCGGTAATTTGACCGCGCCTCCTGGCCGCCTCCTGCCGCTGACCGTCTTCAGTAGCCCCTTCACGTATAACTGGGCGTTGTACTCTTCTGCGCCCAGTGTACAGGACGGCTGAGCACATACCGGGAAGGGCCGACAGCCAGGTGGATTGCGGCTACGGTCGTCCGCCCGGCTGGGACCAGGTGTGCTCCGTCGACGTCGAGAAGTACTACGGCCCCTGCGTCGCCTCCAACTATTTCGGCTACGCCAATTTCAAGCCCTGTCTCTTCATCGAGATGGAAACGGTGAGCCGACACAAATTGAAAATCAAACTTTTCACGAAAATTTTTTTCCCCCCCCCCACCCTCCGACAACCAATTCTCTAATCGAATCCCATTTTATTTTCTCTCTTTCTCTTCTGGGAAAATTTCGAAAAGCCGTTGGACTGGAAACCGGCCTTCTACAACTCATCCAAATATCTGCCAAAGCGCATGTCGGCCAACTACAGGACACAGGTTGAACACTTCGTCACCCATCCTAAAATGGCAAGTGTATATATCCAGTAAATTTTCAATTTTTATATGGGGCAAGTGTACCTCACTTTGGGACACTTGTGGCTGGAATATGAGACAAATCGGGGAACATTTTTGAAAAAATTAAATTTTCGATTTTCGACCCGCCTTTTATGGGGCAAGTGTACCTCACTTTGGGACACTTGTGGCTGGAATATGAGACAAATCGGGGAACATTTTGGAAAAAATTAAATTTTCGATTTCCGACCTGCCCTTTATGGGGCAAGTGTACCTCACTTTGGGACACTTGTGGCTGGAATATGAGACAAATCGGGGAACATTTTTGAAAAAATTAAATTTTCGATTTCCACCACTCTATGGGACAAGTGTACCTCACTTTGGGACACTTGTGGCTGGAATATGAGACAAATCGGGGAAAATTTTTGAAAAAATTAAATTTTCGATTTTCGACCTGCCATTTATGGGGCAAGTGTACCTCACTTTGGGACACTTGTGGCTGGAATATGAGACAAATCGGGGAACATTTTTGAAAAAATTAAATTTTCGATTTCCGACCCGCCTTTTTATGGGGCAAGTGTACCTCACTTTGGGACACTTGTGGCTGGAATATGAGACAAATCGGGGAACATTTTTGAAAAAATTAAATTTTCGATTTCAGACCTGCCCTTTATGGGGCAAGTGTACCTCACTTTGGGACACTTGTGGCTGGAATATGAGACAAATCGGGGAACATTTTTGAAAAATTGAAATTTTCGATTTTCGACCCGCCCTTTATGGGGCAAGTGTACCTCAGTTTTGGGACACTTGTGGCTGGAATATGAGACAAATCGGGGAACATTTTTGAAAAATTAAATTTTCGATTTCCGACCCGCCTTTTTATGGGGCAAGTGTACCTCAGTTTTGGGACACTTGTCGGCCGGAATATGAGACAGATCGGGGAAAAATTTTTTGAAAAGATGAAATGAACTGTTTCAGTGGTCGACCGTCTGGTTGGAGTGCCGGGGCGAGAACGCCGTCGACGAGGAGTCGTTGGGGCCGGTCAAATATTATCCGGGTCCCGGATATCCCTACTACAATTTCCCGCCCTACTATTCGGGACAGAGGGGATATCTGAACCCGCTGATTGCTATACAACTGCCGGCCCTACAGAGTCAGTACTGAGAATTTCAAATCCCAGCAGAATATCATCCCTAATCTCGGTCTAAATCTCGTCTCGTCGTACGCTCTTCTATAGGGGCGTCCCAAAATTGACGCGAGATTTGAATTTGCCGCCATTCTTGCAGACTAAAGTTGGCGACCCTGATTGAAAACATTAAAACAGCTGATAGTTTAGGGACAAATTGGGGGGCAATACATAATAGAAAAACATTTTTATTGTTGAACAATATTAAAAAAAAAAAAATGATGTAATTTTGGCGGGCAAAGTTCGATTCACAAATCTTGCCTTAATTTTGGGACACCCTACAGTAGGGGAGCCGCGAGACACTCGGTCGGGGGGGGTGGCTTTATTAAAAATTCTATTAAAAAATTTTTAAAAAAAATTAATTATAAATATTAAAAATTTTTGCTCTCAACAACGGGGCAAAACAGAAATGATACGTTATCAGGGCGCGATAACGTTGAGGGCGGGTCAATTATTACGGGCTGTGAAAGTCGCCGGCTTCCTGAACACAACTTTCGAAATTCAGATATGAAAAGTTTCACGAGTTTCAAAATAACGGACAGATTGAGAACAGTAATATACAGGGGGGGGGGGGACCCGAAATTAACGCCAGATTTGAATTTGCCGCCATTCTTCCAGTAAAGTTGGCAACCCTGACAAAAAAAACCCCAATTAAAACAGCTGATTGTTTAGGGCCAGTACAAATTGGGGGCCGTTACACTTATTCTGTTGAAAGATATTCACAAAAATATAATGAAAGTTTGGCGGCCGCACAAGAATGCGGCCCGAAAGAAAACTGGGGGGTAAAAAAAAAATAATTAGCCTATAAACTAATAAAAGAAAAATTGGATCATTGCCCAATGGGGGGGTTCGGCCAAAGAGGTATAAACGTATCTCTCTGTGTCGCCCGTATGAGTATATGATCGGAAAATTTTTTCCGTATAAACATTTTATTCTGGATTAAATACGGCCCCCCCGACCTGGAAAAACAGCCTGAAATAGACATTTAATAAATAATATTTCGATGACCGTCTCGGGTATCACTTATAGCCTCTTATTATATACTATACTATACTATATATATATATATATATATATATATATATATATATATCGCCGGCTTGCGCTTGATGGCACTTAAAGTTGAGATTGTTGCACTTGACACTCTGTTTCAGGCGGTATAGCGGTAAGTGTCGAGTGTAAAGTCTGGTCGCCGAACATATGGCACAATTATCACACTCAAATGGGATTGACAACCTTCCAAATACTAATGGACTGATATATGAAGAAACAAGACTCTATATATATATATATATATTATAAACGCATTATATATAATGTCAATCGGTTTTATATACACGGTAATAGAATGTATTTTGCGCTCCAGTTTGGAAAATGTACAATACTGCATTTATATATATATATATATATATATATATATATATATATATATATATATATATATATAATGGCAAAAATGTAATTTGCTGAAATTTCCGAATGAAATGTAACGCTTTTATACCGATATTTAGTCCGAATATAAGAAGGGGACTTACTTTTTATGCGAGTTGTTCCAGTTATTTTTTTCGGAAAAAATATAAATAAATAACCCTTTCCAAAAAAAAAATATCCCTCCTAAATCGAAAATTCCGTCTCGTACATCGTATAATCGTATAATTGTGTTGTACGATTAAAAAATCTCTGCAATAGTCGTTTAAAAACGGCGTCACCGATTTACGGTTTTCATTACTGAAGTTCCCCCCAATTATTATACCTAAATTGTGCCCATAAAAGAGGCGGAGAATTAGTTATTACTGAAATGATTTGGGTGAAATTTGTTGATAACAAATATGTTTTGTTGTCGGCGGGGACGATAATTGGCTGGAGTAATTAAACGGGCCCCCCCCCGCCCCCCACACCTCGTTAGCGTTGATTTATGTAACGGCCGTTAATTAATGCAAATCGTGTGTGTTACCGCCGGCCAATTACAATTACCGGTATCGGCCGGTAAAATCCAAATCCGAGTTGGACGCTATAACCACACTATGATTGGGTAAGAGGTTCATGGCACGCAACACTGACCACCGCCACTGTCTCTGTGTCTCAGTGTCAGTGTCTGTGTGTCAGTGCCTGTGTCTGTCTCAGTGTCTTTCTTAGTGTCTGTGTCTGTGTCTGTATCTTTCATAGTGACTGTGTCTGTGTCTTTCTTAGTGACTGTCTCAGTGTCTGTGTCAGTGCATGAGTCTGTGTCTTTCCTTGTGTCTATCTCAGTGTCTGTGTCAGTGCATGAGTCTGTGTCTGTCTCAGTGTCTGTGTCTTTCTTAGTGTCTGTGTCTGTCTCAGTTTCTGTATCTTTCCTTGTGTCTGTCTCAGTGTCTGTGTCTGTGTCTGTCTCAGTGTCTCTGTCTTTCTTAGTGTCTGTGTCTGTGTCTGTCTTAGTGACTGTCTTAGTGTCTGTGCTCTGTCTTTCTTAGTGTCTGTGTCAGTGCCTGTGTCTGTCTCAGTGTCTGTGTCTTTCTTAGTGTCTGTGTCTGTCTCAGTTTCTGTATCTTTCATAGTGACTGTGTCAGTGTCTGTGTCTTTTTTAGTGACTGTCTCAGTGTCTGTGTCTGTCTCAGTGTCTGTGTCTGTGTCTGTCTCAGTGTCTCTGTCTTTCTTAGTGTCTGTGTCTGTGTCTGTCTTAGTGTCTGTGCCTGTCTTTCTTAGTGTCAGTGTCTGTGCCTCTGTCCTCCTTAGTGTCTGTGTCAGTGCCTGTGTCTGTCTCAGTGTCTGTGTCTTCCTTAGTGTCTGTGTCTGTCTCAGTCTTTCATAGTGACTGTGTCAGTGTCTGTGTCTTTTTTAGTGACTGTCTCAGTGTCTGTGTCTGTCTCAGTGTCTGTGTCTTTCCTTATGTCTGTCTCAGTCTATGTGACCGTCTCAGTGTCTGTGTCAGTGTCTGTCTCAGTGTCTGTGTCTTTCCTTATGTCTGTCTCAGTCTATGTGACCGTCTCAGTGTGACTGTGTCTGTGTCTGTCTCAGTCTTTCATAGTGACTGTGTCAGTGTCTGCCTGTCTTTTAGTGTCTGTGTCTGCCTCAGTCTTTCATAGTGACTGTGCTCAGTGTCTGAGTCTCTTTTAGTGACTGTCTCAGTGTCTGTGTCTGTTTCAGTGTCAGTGTCAGTGTCAGTGTCTGTGCTCTGTCTTTCTTTTTATGTCTGTCTCAGTCTATGTGACTGTCTCAGTGTCTGTGTCAGTATCAGTGTCAGTGTCAGTGTCTGTGCCTGTGTCTTTCTTTATGTCTGTCTCAGTCTATGTGACCGTCTCAGTGTCTGTGTCTCTGTCTTTCTTAATGTCTTTACAGCCATAAACCTGAAAATTGAATAACCCCATTTTCCCTATATATATATATATATATATATATATAAATATATATATATATATATATATATATATATAATTAGAGATATTGAAATGGACACGAGATATCGATTTGACGAGAGATATTATATATCTGGCGGAATGTTGACCTCGAAATTTTGAATTATTGAAAAATACTCTATATTGGTATCGTATTATTATAGCTCGATTCTTTTTTCCCACCGTTTATTGTCACAACTGTAAAATGTTAAGTAGACATAGAAACGGAAAAACGGTTCTGAAATAATGAAAGGAAAATCTTCTTTTTTTCTACGTTATATGAAAAAGAATGGAATTATTCGCCGGTCTCGAGTCTGGCGTTGGCGGCGGGACGTACATTTCCGCTGCTCTCCGCCAATCCTCCCAATTGTCCCAACCGAGGATTGTAATAATCCTCGGTCACTGGAAATTATCCCCCGTCCGTGGGCGGCTTAATTCCAGCCGGCAGTCCAATTGAGCACCCCCCCGGGCCCACGCTCGTTATAAGGCCAAAAAAATACAAAAAAAAAAAAATTACGGTCGCCGAACAGACGGTCGAAAATTTTCGAAGATACAGATAATTTTTATACCTTTAAAAATACAAATTATTACATCAATACATTCCGGCCTATTGGTCTCGAGTTTTTATTTTTTGGGGGTGGAAATTTCAGGACGCCCAATAATTATTTTCCCCACCGCTTTATTGAGTCAAAACTCATTTTTGTCATAAACAACAACAATTGTCCGACGCGGCAAGAGGGATGCGACAACAATTTGCTGAAGACATTGAGGACTCTCGCTGTCGAGTTCGGCGATGGCGTTGACGACGGGGGTTTTATGTCCTTTGTACTTTTTGAAGGGAAAAGAAGCAAAACGAAGACAACTAGCCATCACCAACAGGTCGGTAAGGCCCTCAGCGCAATCCAGAAGAGCGATGGACAACAATTTGCTGAAGACATTGAGGACATTGAGCTGTCGAGTTCGGCGATGGCGTTGACGACGGGGATTTTATGTCCTTTGTACTTTTGAAGGGAAAAGAAGCAAAACGAAGACAACTAGCCATCACCACCAGGTCGGTAAGGGCCTCGGCGGACTACCGCCTCAGCGACTCAGAAGAAGAAGAAGAAGAAGAGGAGTCTCCTGATGAGCCCAAACCTTCCAGAAGTCATCGTACTTCGGAGGTTTTCAGCTCGCCCGAAGGTTCTTGGCTAATTAACCGCAAAACGAGGGTTCACTGTAGTACATTTTTATAAAGGGCTCAACAATTGTACAACGCGGCAAGAGGGATGCGACAACAATCTGCTGAAGACATTGAGGACTCTCTAGCTGTCGAGTTCGCGTTGACGACGGGGTTTTATGTCCTTTGTATTTTGAAGGTAATGAAGAAACGAACATCACCAACAGGTCGGTAGGGCCATCGGCGGATCTACCGCCTCAGCGACTCTAGAAGAAGAAGAAGAAGAGGAGTCTCCCTGATGATTTAAACCTTCCAGAAGTACCATCGTACTGGAGGTTTTCAGCTTTCGCCCGAAGGTTCTTGGCTAATTAACCGCAAAAAACGAGGGTTCACTGTAGTACATACCTCTTTATAAAGGGCTCAACAATTGTACAACGCGGCAAGAGGGATGCGACAACAATTTGCTGAAGACATTGAGGACTCTCTAGCTGTCGAGTTCGGCGATGGCGTTGACGACGGGGGTTTTATGTCCTTTGTATTTTGAAGGTAAAGAAGGAAACGAACCATCACCACCAGGTCGGTAGGGCCATCGGCGGATCTACCGCCTCAGCGACTCCAGAAGAAGAAGAAGAAGAGTCTCCCGATGAGCCTAAACCTTCCAGAAGTCATCGTACTTCGGAGGTTTTCAGCTTTCGCCCGAAGGTTCTTGGCTAATTAACCGCAAAAAACGAGGGTTCACTGTAGTACATACCTCTTTATAAAGGGCTCAACAATTGTACGACGCGGCAAGAGGGATGCGACAACAATTTGCTGAAGACATTGAGGACTCTAGCTGTCGAGTTCGCGTTGACGACGGGGGTTTTATGTCCTTTGTATTTTGAAGGTAAAGAAGGAAACGAACCATCACCACCAGGTCGGTAGGGCCATCGGCGGATCTACCGCCTCAGCGACTCCAGAAGAAGAAGAAGAAGAAGAGGAGTCTCCCGATGAGCCTAAACCTTCCAGAAGTCATCGTACTTCGGAGGTTTTCAGCTTTCGCCCGAAGGTTCTTGGCTAATTAACCGCAAAAAACGAGGGTTCACTGTAGTACATACCTCATTATAAAGGGCTCAACAATTGTCCGACGCGGCAAGAGGGATGCGACAACAATTTGCTGAAGACATTGAGGACTCTCTAGCTGTCGAGTTCGGCGATGGCGTTGACGACGGGGGTTTTATGTCCTTTGTACTTTTTGAAGGGAAAAGAAGGAAACGAACCATCACCACCAGGTCGGTAGGGCCATCGGCGGATCTACCGCCTCAGCGACTCCAGAAGAAGAAGAAGAGGAGTCTCCCGATGAGCCCAAACCTTCCAGAAGTCATCGTACTTCGGAGGTTTTCAGCTTTCGCCGAAGGTTCTTGGCTAATTAACCGCAAAAAACGAGGGTTCACTGTAGTACATACCTCTTTATAAAGGGCTCAACAATTGTCCGACGCGGCAAGAGGGATGCGACAACAATTTGCTGAAGACATTGAGGACTCTCTAGCTGTCGAGTTCGCGTTGACGACGGGGTTTTATGTCCTTTGTATTTTTGAAGGTAAGAAGGAAACGAACCATCACCCACCAGTCGAGTGGGGCCATCGGCGGATCTACCGCCTCAGCGACTCCAGAAGAAGAAGAAGAAGAAGAAGAGGAGGAGTCTCCCGATGAGCCTAAACCTTCCAGAAGTCATCGTACTTCGGAGGTTTTCAGCTTTCGCCCGAAGGTTCTTGGCTAATTGACCGCAAAAAACGAGGGTTCACTGTAGTACATACCTAGGGGTCTTCTAGGAGGACCCTCCGCCTCCTCCTCCTTGCGGTACCTCTTTCGGGGGTGGAGGAAGATGCCGCGGGGATGGTTTAAGTCTTGTTACTCGTTCCTTTCTAGTGTTCTAGGGGTAGTTAGTGTCCCGGAGGAGAGGGAGACTCCTCCTCCCTCCCTCCTTCGGGAGGAGGCGCAGGCAATCGTTCATCGACCACACCATCGACTCGAGAAGACGTTAAAGTCTTGCCGAGAAACTACAACTCTTTCCTCTGTTGGCAGCCGATTTCAATTCGGCCGAAGAGCGGACTACTACCGTCGCCGGTATAAGGCCAAAGAGCTGTTGGGACGAGAAATTGTGTATACGGCGGGTATATCCATGTTTGGGACGACCTATACGAACTTGACCCCGTTCGGTAAGGGTCGGTGGACGACCGTTCGCCAATATTTAATTATCACTTCGACGGCCTTATCCTCTTTCTCTCCCCCCCCCCGGGTTGTTGCCATTGCCGAGGCAACAGTATACAACGAAACAATGAGACTGGCACCTCGACTTCTATACGTGCCGATGGCGCGGAATTTCACTCGAAATTAATTAGAAGCCATCCTCACTTCAATGACGGTACTCATACCCGCTCCTGATGACCTTGCGACATCTCTCAGAGAGGTCGCTGAGGAAATCGCGCGGCCGTCCATCGGCATTTTCGGGAAGGTGAAGCCGGAATTGAGGATAATTTGGAACGGAAAGATTTTTTTTGATAGCCGCCATTTTGGTCTTTGCAAAGACCTGTTTCGGCCGCTCGCCGTCACCTTCAGTAGCGCCCTGTGTGTCAGTAGTCACTTTGGATGTTTTTCGGGGGCACATGTGATGAAAGTGACACAGTGTGGGCAGTGAGGATGCCCCCATGAAAACATCCAAAGTGCTACAGTGACTACTGACACAGGGCGCTACTGAAGATGATGGCGAGCGGCCGAAATTGAAACCGCGGTCTGGCAAAAGACCGAACCTCGGCAGCGAGAGAGAGAGAGAGACAGAAACATCACCAACCTACAGTTTCACCTAACTTTTTGACTAATAATTTATTTAAAAAAAAAAAAATTTGATTTCATTGAAAAAATTGTCTGTATCTCTGTCTTTCCTTGTGTCTGTGTCTGTTCTTAGTGTGTTGTGTGGTGTTTTTAGTGTGTGTCTGTGTCTTTCTCTAGTGTCTGTGTCTGTGTCTGTCTCTGTGTCTGTGTTTTGCCAGTGTCTGTGTCTGTGTATTCTGTGTTAGTGTCTGTTGGTTTGTCTGTGTCTTTCTTAGTGTCAAAGTGTCTGTGTCTTTTTCTAGTGTCAGTGTCTGTGTCTTTCTAGTGTCAGTGTCTGTGTCAGTGTCTTCAGGTTTCTAGTGTCAGTGTCTGTGTCTTTTCTTAGTGTCAGTGTCTGTGTCTGTGTCTGTCTCAGTGTCTGTATCTGTCCCATGTCAGTGTCTGTCTCAGTGTCTGTGTCTAGTGTCTGTGTCTTTCTTAGTGTCAGTGTCTGTGCCTTGTGTCTGTCCCAGTGTCTGTGTCTGTGCCAGTGTCAGTGTCTGTATCTGTGCCAGTGTCCGTGTTCTTTCTTAGTGTCTGTGTCAGTGTCTGTGTCTTTCTTAGTGTCAGTGTCTGTGTGTCCTTCTTAGTGTCAGTGTCTGTGTCTTTCTTAGGTCAGTATGTCTGTGTCTCTTCTAGTGTCAGTGTCTGTGTCTTTCTTAGTGTCAGTGTCTGTGTCTTTCTTAGTGTCAGTGTCTGTGTCTTTCTTAGTGTCAGTGTCTGTGTCTTTCTTAGTGTCAGTGTCTGTGTCTGTGTCTGTCTCAGTGTCTGTATCTGTCTCATGTCAGTGTCTGTCTCAGTGTCTGTGTCTGTGTCAGTGTCTGTGTCTTTCTTAGTGTCAGTGTCTGTGTCTGTATCTGTGTCTGTGTGTCTGTGCCTCTGCACTAACAGCACAACATAATGCAATAGGAAAATTCCTTAGCGTGCAGAGAGGAAGAGAAATTTGCGAGTACTGGTTTATATATATATATATATATATATATATATATATATATATATATTGGGTCGGCAACTAAGTCATTACTTTGAAAAAGTTTCATTCAGAAAACATTTCTGTAGGTCTGTAGGAATTCGACAAATAGACGCTTTTATAACTGTACGTTTTGTTGCTAGTGCTGTTTTGACGCATGATTTAAAGTACGGTCAAAAGGTGCCGATAAAACGTTTAATGGAGTTACTGATAAGGCTGGATATTGCCAGTTGATATTGGTCCGAAGCCGAGTTATATTATTGTCTGTTGTGGAACGTGTTTTCTACTAATTGGGATTAGAGAGAGGCCTATCCGGTACAAACCGCTTATTATTTACAGCGCCTGTACACCTGTAAAAACTGTTTACACCTACCTAATCCAACTGCCGACAATGAGTTTCAATTCGATATACGACGGCGATACTAAAAAATAAAAATGTATTTACAACAGCCATTTGCCCCGTTAAACAGCGGGTCGGAAATAAAATTCTATTTTTTTCCAAATGTTCCTGATTTGTCTCATATTCCACCCTCCTATAAAGGATATTTGAAAAAGGAAAATTTTTAAAATTTCGAAAATTTTCCCCCAATCGTCCCATATTGGGTCAACAGTGGTCCCGAACGAGGTACACTTGTCCTATAGAGGAAATTTGAAAAACGAAAATTTTTAAAATCGAAAATTTCCGATTGTCCTATATCGGGTCAACAGTGGTCCACCAGAACAAGGTACACTTGTCCTATAGAGGAAATTTGAAAAACGAAAATTTTTAAAAATCATTTCCCCGATTTGTCCCATATTCCAACAGGTCCCCTGAACTGAGGTACACTTGTCCTATAGAGGAAATTTGAAAAACGAAAATTTTTAAAATTTCGAAAATTTTCCAATGTCCCATATTTCAACAGTGGTCCCCCTGAACGAGGTACACTTGTCCTATAGAGGAAATTTGAAAACGAAAATTTTTAAAAATCGAAAATTTCCCCGATTTGTCCGTATATTGGGTCAAAGTGGTCCACCAGAACAAGGTATCATGCCCCATAGAGGTTGAAAATCGAAAATTTTAAAAAAAAAATAGGGCTCCCGATTTGTCTCATATCCAACAGTGTCCCGAATGAGGTACACTTGTCCTATAGAGGAAATGGAAATGAAAAAAATGTCCTGAAATGAGGAAATGCAAATTAATTTTTTCAAAAACATTTGTCTCCCCGTCATATTCCAGCCACGAGTGTCCCAATAAGGTTTGCCCCATAGAGGTCTGAAATCGAAAATTTTTAAAATGAAAATTTCCCGGAATTTCCTATTCGGGTTTCCCCAGAAAAGGTACACTTTCCTATATAGAGGAAATTTGAAAAACGAAAATTTTAAAATTTCGAAAATTTTCCCCAATGTCCCATATTGGGTCAACAGTGGTCCCCCGAACGAGGTACTTGTCCTATAGAGAAATTTGAAACGAAATTTTTTCGAAAAATGTTCTCAATCGTCCCATATGGGTCAACAGTGTCCCCAGAACGAGGTACACTTGTCATAATAGAGGAAATTTGAAAACGAAAATTTTTAAAAAATCAAAAATTTCCCCGAATCGTCCCATATTGGGTCAAAGTGTCCCAAAGTGAGGTACACTTGTCCTATAAACAGGTCTGAAAACGAAAATTTTTAAAAAAATCGAAAAAATTTCGATTTGTCCTCATATTGGGTTCACAAGTGTCCCAATGTGAGGTACACTTGCCCCGTTAAACGGCGGGTCGAAATCGAAAATTTCATTTTTTCAAAAATTTTCACCGATTTGTCTCATATTCAGTCGACAAGCGTCCCAAAGTGAGGTACACTTGCCCCTGAAAGGAAAGTTGAAAAAACGAAAATTTTGAAATTTCTAAAATTTCCCCGATTAGTCCCATTATTCGGTCCAAAAGTGCCCCGAAGTGAATTACACTTGACACTGAAAGGAAAGTTTCTCCGGACGGCATAGTGTTAATAATTGGTGTTAATTGTGATATCTGGCCAAGAATGAAAAGAGTTTTCTATTTCTGTACATTGTACCTTTTTCGGTTGGAATTTATGGCCACCCTACAATTTGAAAGGGGATTTGTCAATATTTTTTTTTTTTTTTTTTTTATAAATTCTGGAATAAATCGCTCCCAGTATTACCTTCTAACGAAAAATACAAAAAAATTTTACACAAATTGAACTTATCCAACAATTTTATCGATACATCAACTCTCCTAGAAGCCATTTTGAGCCACGTTGAGTACCAAATTTTTTTTTCTGAAAATTTATCATAAAATTTATTTATTACGGCACATTATTATCACAAATAGTACATGCGAATATGTTTTTAAAAACCGGTTTGTCAAATATTTTCTTTTTTAAATCGACTCACTTATCTGGGAAATTTAAACCCATCATCTTTTATTTCGAATAATAATCATAATTACAAGTATTTTAATACGATTTAATATTTATAATGTGAAATTACTGAAAGTAATAAAAAAAACTACCTGTAAACACATATGTCATATATGAAAAAATTAAAAAATTAACATATCCCCATTTTGGGCCTAAGGTACATAATGGGTTCAGCTTATGACAGTGTACAATAATTATTTCTCCTATTTCAGGTTCTCAAATACTAATATAAACATATATTTGGTACCAAAGTAATCGACATTACTTTGGGTACTTCTATATATATATTAAATTTGTGTCTAATTGTAATTTGGTCGCTATTTAAAGTAAATTACGTTATTCGTAAGAATTTAATTGAGCTGCTTGGACAAAATTGTAATATAAAACTTCGCGACAATAATAAGGAATAGAGCGAATTTCAAAATAATAATTTTCAGAAATTCAATATTTTTGAATCCGGCCCCTCGTTACGCAATGTAACAATCCTATTCCCAATTATATTATTTTATTATCGCAATTAAAGCTTCGCATTTATTTCCGATAATTTCTTATCGAATAATTTCTTATTCTTAGTCATATGAGAAATTGAATTTGAAAAATTTATAAAAATGAGAGTACGTATAGACAGTTTCGAATTTTTTAATTATTTAACTGTACGCTGTTAAAAAATACTGTATAAAATCAAAAAAATAAGCAACAATTTCAATTTCGACACTCTCAGTCTATAAATAAAAACAATATAAAACCGTTTCAATTTAAAACCGGTGTACATTTTTAATGGTTTCAGTATATTTTTAATTGACGGAATCCGAAATTCTTTTTCGTACGTATATTGAATACGACATTATTGAAAATAAATTATCGTTTCAAAATATTTTTCCGATACGATAACGCTAATTGATTAATTTGAAACATTTTCAAAGATTTCTACATTGTTAATAATTTTAAACGAATACCTTAAATTTAAATTTTGTCCAAGACCTGTATAATTGACAAAAAAAAAATTTATCCACAATATATTATGTGCCGGTGCTTACATTCGGAACGACCCGATACACAAAAACCGCGATTCGGTTATCGAAAAGGCGAGAAAATAACCGACTAATATTAATCGATTTTTATTTTTTAACTGTTTATTGATCGTTTTAAAAAATTAGATGTACGCCGATATATTTTCAAATGTATTTCACCAATTAATATTGTTATATTACGAAGTAAGAGCTGTCCGAAGTTATATTTTTTTTTTTATATACCATACCGTAACATTTATTTATTATTTATCTATTCCTGTATAATTATTATTATATATGAAACAGAGATCCGAAATTTCATATAATATGTCTGTTGTTATTCGAGATATATAAACCGTTATAAATTGTTCCGACAGAAGATAAAGTGTTTAAATGACAAAAATTAAATAGAACTTTGAAAAAATTGATCCGACCCATTTTAATACTTTAAAAGTATTTTTAATACTTCGATACACAAACGGACGGATTACACAGAAACACTGAAATGAAAAATGAAGCGGGAAAAATTTTTGAAAAAATTGGATAATCGTCCGAAATTCAAAGACAGTTTTGACTCTATTTCCTGTCTCGATTAAAATCATGACTTGTATTAATTTACAATTTTCATATTACCCATTTTTTTAAAAATATTATTCTGTACTTTATTCGTAAAATTGACGCAACTTTTGATTAAATAATTATCGCTAAAAATCTTATCGATCAAAACTTTTCGTTGCACCATTTCATAGATGAATGATTTTTCTATTTAATATATACTATAGATTTTGCTATTGAACTGCTATTATTGAATTGTTATTAAATTGTACTTTCTTGAAAATCAACTGTTTTTAAACAAATAAACTGGTATTTAAGTATTTCCAGTCATTTTTTCCACTCGAACCTACTGAGTTGAATATTTGTCTTTTTATTTAAATTCTCCTATAATATTGATTATTGTTTTTGACTTTTTCCTATTCTAAGTTTAGAGAATAAAATTCTTTTTAAAAACATAAGTTTCCGTTGCCGTTCACATAACTTATACTCTCTTATATATATATATATATATATATATATATATATATATATATAATATTTTAAAAAAATGAGTAATATGAAAATGTAAATTAATATGAGTCATGATTTTAATCAAGACAGAAATAGAGTCAAAACTGTATAAAATATGCTTCTTTGAATTTCGGACGATTATCCAATTTTTTCAAAAGTTTTTCCAGCTTCATTTTTGTCATTTTTCATTTCAGTGTTTTTATGTAACCCGTCCGGTTGTGTATCGAAGTATTAAAAATACTTTTAAAGTATTAAAATGGGTCGGATCAATTTTTTCAAAGTTCTATTTAATTTTTGTCATTTAAACGCTTTATCTTCTGTCGGAACAATTTATATCTCGAATAACAACAGACATATTATATGAAATTTCGGATCTCCGTTTCATATACAATAATAATTGTACAGGAATAGATAAATAATAAATAAATGTTACGGTATGGTATATAAAAAAAACAATAAATAACTGTCCGGACAGCTCTTACTTCGTAATATAACAATATTAATGGGTGAAATACATTTGAAAATATTTAACGGCGTACGTCTAATTTTTTAAAACGATCAATAAACAGTTAAAAAATAAAAATCGATTAATATTAGTCGGTTATTTTTTCGCCTTTTCGATAACCGAATTGCAGTTTTTGTGTATCGGGTCGTTCCGAATGTAAGCACCGGCACATAATATATTGTAGATAAATTTTTTTTTTTGTCAATTATACAGGTCTTGGACAAAATTTAAATTTAAGGTATTCATTTACATTATTAACAATGTAGAAATCTTTGAAAATGTTTCAAATTAATCAATTAGCGTTATCGTATTGGAAAAATATTTTGAAACAAGAATTTATTTTCAATAATGTCGTATTCAATATACGTACGAAAAAGAATTTCGGATTCCGTCAATTAAAAATATACCGAAACCATTAAAAATGTACACCGGTTTTTTTAAAAATTGAAACGGTTTTATATTGTTTTTATTTATAGACTGAGAGTGTCGAAATTGAAATTGTTGTTTATTTTTTTTTTATACAGTATTTTTAACAGCGTACAGTTAAATAGTCTATATGCGAGCTCCGTCCCTCCCCCCGGGTATAATCCTGGGCCTAGCGACATTCCGCCTCAGTTTTTGGGTGAATGGACGAACTGAGGGAGAACTTTCACCGAAGGACTAAGGGCCACCGCAACGGACGAAACTCCGGCCGGAACGGAGAGGCCGAGAGCTCCGTAGGACTTTAAAAAAGGGGGCGGGAGACACCTGGAGCCGGAATGCGGGTAGTGCGTAGGGTTGAGGCGAAGGTCCCGAGGGTCCATCCGGCCGGAGGGAAGCCCCGGACACACCCGGAGGACGTCGCCTCGCTCAGCCCTCGGCCTAAATGTATCTCCGTTGTCCGGACTAGATCGGCGAGACGCCCGACTTCTATTTCTGCGTCTCACTGCGGCCCCCCCCCCCTCTCTCTCGGCAGAGATCCTGCAATCAGAAAACACAATATTATTATATATATATCGTAGCGAGCCGATGATTAACGAACGAATACATCGAAATATATCAGGTCGAGCCGTAGACGGTTTTGAATGCAATGTCCCAGTGTCGAACTATGATCTTTATTCGAGGGGTCATCGTCGACCTCCAGACGACGTCTCCGGAGCCTCCTCGCCGTCTTTAACGAAAAACTTCCGATCCTCAGTACATTTTTGACACCAGATAAGCCGTAGACGGTTTCGAATGCAATGTCCCAGTGTCGAACTATGACCTTTATTCGGGGGGGTCATCGTCGGACCTCCTCCAGACCGGACGTCCTCCGGAGCTCTCCTCGTCGTCTTTCAACGAAAAATCCCCCGACCTCAGTACATTTTTGGACAGATAAGCCGTAGACGGTTTCGAATGCAATGTCCCAGTGTCGAACTATGACCTTTATTCGGGGGGGTCATCGTTGGACCTCCTCCAGACTGGACGTCCTCCGGAGCTCTCCTCGTCGTCTTTCAACGATAAATCCCCCCCCGACCTCAGTACATTTTTGGACCGATAAGCCGTAGACGGTTTCGAATGCAATGTCCCCGGTGTCGAACTATGACCTTTATTCGGGGGGGGTCATCGTTGGACCTCCTCCAGACTGGACGTCCTCCGGAGCTCTCCTCGTCGTCTTTCAACGATAAATCCCCCCCCGACCTCAGTACATTTTTGGACAGATAAGCCGTAGACGGTTTCGAATGCAATGTCCCCGGTGTTGAACTATGACCTTTATTCGGGGGTCATCGTCGACCTCCTCCAGACCGGACGTCCTCCGGAGCTCTGTTCCTCGTCCTTTTTAACGCTTCATCGACTTAAATAGTCGAAACCTTTGGGACAATAAAAAAGCAAAATATGTTGGAAATGCCCACTTCTATTGACCATGTTTTAGCTTCTTATACAGATACATGCAATTCGACCGGTCGATGTAATTTTGATACCGAACGTCTCAGAAAGGGCCGAATAATGAATATTATCCGTGAAAAGATGTGAATTAGTCAATTATTCAGTTGTCGAACCCCCGAACAGAGGATGAAAACCAAAACCGGACGTTCGGTCAACAGTTTTTACTTTTATAAAGTCACCCCTGTGGCTGAAATACAAAGAAACTGTTCATAAAACATCAATAACATCAATAACAAGTACCTTTATGGATCCCATTCACATTGTCAGCCCTTCATATAGCGTTAGTACATCTGTCCGTTACCTCCTAATAATTATTCTCTTCTAAACCATATATTTCGGTATTATTTTAATAATTCGAGTTCTATTATTGTGGAATAAAAATCAGTTTTTTTTTTAAAACTTAAATTCGAATCCGAATAACATATTTTATATATGTGTATATGTATATATATATAAAAGGTTAAAGTGTATAATATTGGAAATAATAGAAAAATAAAAAAAAAAATTAACCGAAGCAGCGTTATTAAAGGATATTTATAGTACGTTAATAAAATATTTCTGGATTCATTATAAAATTTATATTATTCGAAAATATTTTTCTTGAACACACCCGGACTGACGACACTCTCCGATTTCGACAATTTTGTATTTGACATTCGGTTTTTTCTGTTGATGAATTCGGTCGTGAAACTGAAAATTGAAAATTCGAATAATTTTTTTCGGTAATTCGTCAAATTGGCCGATCGAAATTGGTAAAATTAACGACGCTCGTCTGAATTCAGGTAGTGAGGCCCGTTTTATTGCGTCACATATACATATATATATGAATATATGAATATTTCAGTTATTCCATTACTTATTATTCAGTAGACCGGTTATAATCGAGGATAATATATCGCGTGTTTGCGTGCGATATAACAATACGAGAAATCGAGTTACATCTCCGTATTACAATCGAATACGACTTTATTATTACTGTTATGTCGCCGCTTACGCGCATATACGTAAAATTTTCTCTCGCACGTCAACAAATTAGTAACACGTAACGGGAATTAGTCGAGGAAGGAGAATATCAACATTTGTTCTTTATATTCGTAACTGATTTTTAATTTTTTCACAATTTCCATTTAGCTTTTACTCGAGATTATTTTTTTTCAAAATGGCGGAGCCCACGGCCCACTCGATTTCGGCGAATTCGATCGAACGGAAAAATATATAATCCGAATATTCAAATTCGTTATTTTTTCAACTATAAAACGACTTTTTATTCGGTGTACCCAAAAGTAATCGACAATTTGATATGATGAATTTCGGTCTTGAGGACTTTTCCAGGAGGGGGAATCGAAAATTGCCGAGTCGATAATATATATATATATATTGTGGATTAATAATTAAAGTTTCTTTTCTGGCAAAATAAAATTAATTCCGAAGTCAAAATGTCGAATACTTTCGAGGGTAACCGCTAATAGATTCGGACAAAGCCGAACTTTCGCATCTTTCTGTCTGAACGAAAATATCGTCTGTCCATTTTTGTCGGAAACTTCGGACACAATTTCTGTTCTAATATATTTAAAACGAGCCAAATATTTGTTATTGAAATATTATATTCTTCGGTTACCTCATATACATATATATATATATAGGTTAGGTTATATATTAGGTTAGGCTATTAATTAGGTTAGGCGGTTAGGTTAAGTTAGGTTAGGTTAGGTTAGGTTAGGTTAGTTAGATTAGCTAGGTTAGGTTAGGTTAGGTTAAGAAGGTTAGGTAGGTTAGTTAGGTTAGGTTAGGTTAGGTTAGGTTAGGTTAGGTTAGGTTAGGTTAGGTTAGGTTAGGTTGGTTAGGTTAGGTTAGGTTAGGTTAGGTTAGGTTAGGTTAGGTTAGGTTAGGTTAGGTTAGGTTAGGTTAGGTTAGGTTAGGTTAGGTTAGGTTAGGTTAGGTTAGGTTAGGTTAGGTTAGGTTAGGTTAGGTTAGGTTAGGTTAGGTTAGGTTAGGTTAGGTTAGGTTAGATTAGGTTATGTTAACTAAATATATATACAGTTATTAGGGGATACACAAAAGGTCGATTGCTTAGTCGAGTACTGAAAGTAATAAAAAAAAAACTTCCTGTAAACACATGTCAGAAAAATTAAAAAGACCTGTCCCCATTTGGGGCCTACAGTACTTAATGGGTTAATCCGAATCTATGTATTTTGTCATGAAGTTAAACGAATGCCATCCATTTTATTTACAAAAAAAAAATATTTAAACTATTACATAAAAAATGACAGCAATACCTGTATCTCCGAATAGTAATCTTCAGTTGCATCTTCGACGACAGTACCTAAATGAAGAACCATGGCGGAGGTGACACATATTTTCATATTATATTAGGTGTACCCCTTAAAAATAATCGATATTTTGACATTTGAATTCATTTTATTTTGCTAAAAAGAAACTTTAATCTACTTATATATTCAACCGATATTATCGACGACTCTCCGCCGACACTTTTCCGGCAAATTTTCCCAACCTCACTGTTGAGGAACTCCTCAAGACCAAAATACACCTTATCAAATTGTTACCAATCGTACAATCTGCGGATTATCTCGTTTCACTGGTAAATACCCGGTGGACGCACCGCGACGTGCCGTCACGTACTCGGTGTGGGGACGTGAACGTGTTCCGGGCGGCAAAAGCGGAGTTCCTCGTCGTGTCGTAAAGAGTTCGGAAAGAAAAAAAAAATACTCCCGGTCCAAAGTGTCCGGTGAAAGTTGTCGTGAAATTAGAGCCCTTCTCCAGCATTTAGTATTTGTACCGCAAAATAATAGGAAGACAATTTAATTTTTGTAGGTTCGCCGTGGGAACCCTTCGTCGGCCGCTCGCCGTCTGTCTTCAGTAGCGCTCTGTGTTTCGGTCTTTCGCTCGACCGATTCGGCGCCGCTCGCCGTCTTCAGTCGTCAGGCGTTTTAACGAAAAAGATTTGAATTCGGATTCAAAAAACAGCCCCATTTAGCCGGCGTGGACGACGCGCCTGTTTCATTGTTGGACAATATTCAGAAAAAATAATAAAAATTCGGCGGCCACAGTTCGGTGAAATCTAGCATTTTGGGACGCCCACAAAAATGGTTTTAAAAAGGTGTCGTTTTATTTAGGGTTAAAATGGCCTTTTTTTAAATACGGGCATTTTTAGGAGAAAATACTTTTTGGGGTTAAATAATTTTAGGTGGGCTGGCATTTTGGGGAGCATTTTTTAAAATTCCATTTTGGGGCTAAAAGTGGCATTTTGGGCTAAAAATGGCATTTTGGGCTAAAATGGCCTTTTGGGAGTTAAAATTTTGGGGCTAAAAATGGCCATTTTAGGAAATTTTGGGGCTAAAAATGGCATTTTTTAAAATGGCATTTTGGGCTAAAATTCCATTTGGCATTTTGGAGCTAAAACGGCATTTTTAGGAAACTCTTGCGGCTCACCGGTAAGAGATCCCCACTCTGTAGTTAAAATACGCATTTTTGGGGCTAAAATTGCCATTTTGGGGCTAAAAATTGCCATTTTGGAGCTAAAAATGGCATTTTTGGAGCTAAAAATGGCATTTTTTAGGAAACTCTTGGCGGCTCACCGGTAAGAGATCCCCACTCTGTAGTTAAAATACGCATTTTTGGGGCTAAAAATTGCCATTTTGGGGCTAAAAATTGCCATTTTGGGGCTAAAAATTGCCATTTTGGAGCTAAAAATGGCATTTTTGGAGCTAAAAACGGCATTTTTTAGGAAACTCTTGTCGGCTCACCGGTAAGAGATCCCCACTCTGTAGTTAAAATACGCATTTTTGGGGCTAAAAATGGCCTTTTTTGGGAGTTAAAATTTCCATTTTCGGGGCTAAAAATTGCCATTTTGGGGTAAAAATTGCATTTTGGTGGTAAAAATTGCCATTTTAGGAAACTCTTGTCGGCTCACCGGTAAGAGATCCCCACTCTGTAGTCAAAATACGCATTTTTGGGGCTAAAAATGGCCTTTTTGAGCTAAAAAAGGCATTTTTGGAGCTAAAAATGGCATTTTTTAGGAAACTCTTGGCGGCTCACCGGTAAGAGATCCCCACTCTGTAGTTAAAATACGCATTTTTGGGGCTAAAAATGGCCTTTTGGGCTAAAAAGTTAAAATTCCCATTTTTTCAGGGCTAAAATTGCCATTTTGGGCTAAAATTGCCATTTTGAGCTAAAATGGCATTTTTGGAGCTAAAATGGCATTTTCAGAACCTTGTCGGCCACTGTAGAGATCCCCCACTCTGCAGTGCTAGTGCTAGTGCTAGTGGGGGTGGGGCTGCACATAGTGCTATATAAACCCGGCGCGGCGTACAACCGAGAACCAGTCAGCTACACGCCACCAGAGTTACACTTTCATCGCCTACAATTTCCACACATCCGTTGAGTAAGTGACGTTGAATATATATATTTTTCCTTCAATTAGACAAATCGTTTGTTAATTATCCATAGTTTGTTGTACGAGGCCCCACCGTCTCCTCTCCCCCTGTCGGGCCGTTCGCCGTCTTCAGTCGTCAGTGACTGTCTGACGACAGAGCGCTACTGAAGACGGCGAACGGCCCGACAGACCCGGCCGGCGAAACGGCGAGGCGAGGAATTCCGTACACCAGTCGGAGGCCACAAAATTATAGACGGGTATTTTTCGAACTCGATGCCAACCGATCCGGGGGGTTTTATATTAGGCCGGCCGAACTTTGACCCCCAAACAACAACAACAACAACAAAAAATGCTCCAAACTACAACTTACAGTATAAAGCCAAAGTACTCAACTGGACTCAGTTATCGGTGACTTGGATTTAAATCTTCGATAAAAATAAATCATGAAGTGGAGAGTGGCGGAAAAAGGTACAATTTTCGGCCGATTTTGACCCTGATCTTCAACCGCCTCAGGATGAAGAAAAACGTCCTCACGGTCATTCTACGCCCCCCCTCCGCCTTTTTTAGGCGAAAATAACTTAAGCCGATATCACTTTTGGGACTCTTGGATTGATATTTTTTTTGAAGGCAATTTCTCCGCTAAGTCCCAATGTCGAACTACGGCGATCTACGCCTAATTCGGCCCACGGACGTCCCCGACCGGAATTTCCCGTCTGTCCTGGGGAAATGTATTTACGGCGTGTTAATAACGGTGATTAACCGTTGAGGGGGGGGTATTTGGGGCGGTATTCAGGTCGCGATCTCGATTGGAAAGACCGCTAATTAGAAAGGTCTGGAATATTCCAGGAAAAGGCTCCACTATCGGTACCGACAGGTAACGGTTCTGAACAGGTATTGTTCCATCCTTCGCCCGCCGTCAAGATTAGACCGGCCGGTTATCTCCAATGTAGAAGACCCGCTGGGTACTATATATATATATATATATATATATATATATATATATATATATATATATATATATATATATATATAGGACCCGTTAACTATTGGAATTGCGGATCACCGCAGTCACCGGGTGACCGACACTAAAGTATCGTGTCATGACCGAACATCACCTGACGTGAACTATCCTCCACCGGTGACGTGTCGGTGAGACCATCCTCTGGTCACCCTCAGACCATCCTCCAGGTGACGTGTGACCGGTGACTGACTTGAACCATCCTCCAGGGACGTGTAAGTCACCGGTGACGAACCATCCTACTGACTTGAACCATCCTCCAGGGACGTGTCAGTCACCGGTGACTGACGACTTGAACCATCCTCCAGGGACGTGTCAGTCACCGGTGACTGACTTGAACCATCCTCCAGGGACGTGTCAGTCACCGGCGACTGACTTGAACCATCCTCCAGGGACGTGTCAGTCACCGGCGACTGACTTGAACCATCCTCCAGGGACGTGTCAGTCACCGGCGACTGACTTGAACCATCCTCCAGGGACGTGTCAGTCACCGGTGACTGACGACTCCAGGGACGTGAACCATCCTCCAGGGACGTGTCGTGTCGGTGAGTCATCCTCCGGTGACTGACGACTTGAACCATCCTCCAGGGACGTGTCGTCACCGGTGACGCCATCCTCCAGGGACGTGTCAGTCACCGGTGACTGACTTGAACCATCCTCCAGGGACGTGTCAGTCACCGGTGACTGACTTGAACCATCCTCCAGGGACGTGTCAGTCACCGGTGACTGACTTGAACCATCCTCCAGGGACGTGTCAGTCACCGGTGACTGACTTGAACCATCCTCAGCTGACTTGAACCATCCTCAGCGGGTCACCGGCGACGTGTCAGTCACGAAAAAGACTGACGAGAACCATCCTCCAGGGACGTGTCAGTCACCGGTGACTGACTTGAACCATCCTCCAGGGACGTGTCAGTCACCGGTGACTGACTTGAACCATCCTCCAGGGACGTGTCAGTCACCGGTGACTGACGACTTGAACCATCCTCCAGGGACGTGTCAGTCACCGGTGACTGACTTGAACCATCCTCCAGGGACGTGTCAGTCACCGGTGACTGACTTGAACCATCCTCCAGGGACGTGTCAGTCACCGGTGACTTCCATAATCTCCGTTTATAACTGTACAATTGCGTGGCGTATGTATATATATATATATATATATATATATATATATATATATATATATATATTTATTTTTTTTTTTTCTAGAGAGGCTCATCCCCCAATCCTCATCCCCAATAAAGAAGATGAACGCCGAAGAGTTCAGAATTTTGGCCAAACAGTGCATCGACTACATCGTCGACTACAACGAAAACATCAGGGACAGGTAAGCGAAATAGCCCCTTATTTGTACTTATTTGTATTGTACTTATTTTGTAATTTCCTCGAACTATTGTAGAAGGAATAGCGGGGGGGGGAAAAGGAACGTTATTTTATTGGGAAACGGCGTTATTTTGGGCTTTTTTCCTGTTAAAAAAAAAAATTTTCTCCGTACGCCGCAACGGGACGCGAGAAAAGCGCAGAAACAAAATGGCCGCCGGCACAGAACGAAACCTGCGTCGTTTAAGTAATTAAGCATTAAAATCTATACGCTTCCCTATAATTAAAAGAAATAACTGTATTTTAACGAAGATTTTACTGTATCAGGAAAGAATTTATTGATTTTACGCGCCGTTTTTATATTACGGGGAAATCGGGCCTCGGCTATTGAACAAAATGGAGACTATCTATTTTATAAGGGAGTTCCAATTAAAAAAACCCCCCTTAATTATTATTAAATCGAACTGAAAATAAGTAGTCAAGACGTTACCGGGGAGCAGTTTTCAACTTTTAAATCTATACAATATTAAAATGGGCTGGAAATTTATTAAAAACAGCTGGAGGCCTACTGTGACGTCACGAATTTTCCACGGCCATCTCGATCGCTCGTCTACGTCAATTGGAAGTTGTTAATTTTCGATATTATTTTTAAAAGCGAGTTTTTTTTTTAATTTAAAATTAAAATTGAAAGTACATTATAAACTTTTCGTTGGTAAATGGAAGAAATGAATTTGACGTAGGGTGAAGAGTTTCGATGAGAGCCAGTTTTAGAGTTCAGGAACTGGGCGCGTTACATCCGTATCTTTTGCCTTGGGGAGAATACAATGAAATAAATCGTGATAATATTAATAAATAAATAATAAAATCTGTAGGCGCGTGTTGGCCGACGTGGAGCCGGGCTACTTGAGGAAGCTTCTACCGGAAGAAGCGCCCCAGGATCCCGACCACTGGACCAGGGTACTTCCGGACTTCGACAACTTCATCATGCCCGGAGTAAGTACGGCGAACGAGTTCAATACTGAGCTTAAAATGACCGATCCAATAAATAATGGGTCGGCAACTAAATAAATTGCTGATTTCACCCGACAACAAGTGGCGTTGTACATATTTTTAAGTGGGTCAACATTTTGCACAGATAGATGTCGACTGGCACTCAACTGTCCGTTCGTGACGCGTCAGAAAAATACATTTTTTGCAAATTAATTAAGAATAAATTTGAAACTGGCCTTCGTGCCCCCGGCTCGGAATTTCCCTTCGAGTTATCGTACGCACAGATTGATAAGCCGATTGTCACCCATCTCACCTGGTTTTGCTCCGTTCGTTCCAGGTGACCCACTGGAATTCGCCCATGTTCAACGCCTACTATCCAGCTGGGAATTCCTACCCGAGCATTATAGGGGAAATACTCAGCGCCGGAATTGGATGCGTCGGCCTCAATTGGGTATATTATACACGTATATTTATACGGAGTGGTCCAAAAAAATGTATCCACACTTTGACAGTCGATAACTTGCAAACTAATTGACGGAGTTGTGCCTCATTTTTGGTGAAAGTGTAGCTTAAAGTCCAACTTAAACAGATATCATAGCTGTTGGTGTTGGAAATCAAGGTCACCATTATTAGTCACACCGTCAATTGGTATACGGAGAAGGGTGGTCCAAAAAAATGTATCCACCTTTTGACAGTCGATAACTTGCAAACTAATTGAGGGAGTTGTGTCTCATTTTTGGTGAAAGTGTAGCTTAAAGTCCAACTTAAACAGATATCATAGCTGTAGGTGTTGGAAATCAAGGTCACCATTATTAGTCACACCGTCAATTGGTATACAGAGAGAGGGTGGTCCAAAAAAATGTATCCACCTTTTGACAGTCGATAACTTGCAAACTAATTGAGGGAGTTGTGTCTCATTTTTGGTGAAAGTGTAGCTTAAAGTCCAACTTAAACAGATATCATAGCTGTAGGTGTTGGAAATCAAGGTCACCATTATTAGTCACACCGTCAATTGGTATACAGAGAAGGGTGGTCCAAAAAAATGTATCCACCTTTTGACAGTCGATAACTTGCAAACTAATTGAGGGAGTTGTGTCTCATTTTTGGTGAAAGTGTAGCTTAAAGTCCAACTTAAACAGATATCATAGCTGTTGGTGTTGGAAATCAAGGTCACCATTATTAGTCACACCGTCAATTGGTATACGGAGAAGGGTGGTCCAAAAAAATGTATCCACCTTTTGACAGTCCATAACTTGCAAACTAATTGAGGGAGTTGTGCCTCATTTTTGGTGAAAGTGTAGCTTAAAGTCCAACTTAAACAGATATCATAGCTGTAGGTGTTGGAAATCAAGGTCACCATTATTAGTCACACCGTCAATTGGTATACAGAGAGGTGGTCCAAAAAAATGTATCCACCTTTGACAGTCGATAACTTGCAAACTAATTGAGGAGTTGTGTCTCATTTTGGTGAAAGTGTAGCTTAAAGTCCAACTTAAAGATATATCATAGCTGTAGGTGTGGAGTCAATTAGTGTTTGGTATATGGAGAGGTGGTCCAAAAAATGTCCATTGTATACATTTATGGTCCACTATATATATATATATATATGACATATATATATAATATATATATATATATATATATATTGATATATTAATATTAATATTGTGTCTGTGGGTGTGTGGACAGATGACTAGCCCGTGCTGTACCGAACTGGAGGTGATTGTGGTCGAATGCTGGGGCTGCCGCAACAGTTCTGGGCCTCCAGAGGACAACCCTGAGTTATACACGTGGTGGTTGTGCTTGTTGACGCGGTTCGGTGTCAGTCACCGGTGGCTGACGCGTCCCGAACGGATAGTATAGTGTCAGTCACCGGTGACTAACGCGTCCTGAACAATACTATTCAGTGTCAGTCACCGGTGACTAACGCGTCCCGAACAATACTTCAGTGTCGGTCACGGGACTAGCGCGTCCCGAACAATACTTTAGTGTGTCACCGGTGACTAACGCGTGTCACCGGCGCGTGACTGGTGAACAATACTTTAGTGTGTCACCGGTGACTAAACGTCCAACACAGTCACCGGTGACTAACGCGTCCCGTATGCACCGTGTCAGTCACCGGTGACTAACGCGTCCCGAACAATACTTTAGTGTCAGTCACCGGTGACTAACGCGTCCCGAACAATACTTTAGTGTCAGTCACCGGTGACTAACGCGGCCCGAACAATACTTTAGTGTCAGTCACCGGTGACTAACGCGTCCCGAACAATACTTTAGTGTCAGTCACCGGTGACTAACGCGTCCTGAACAATACTTCAGTGTCAGTCACCGGTGACTAACGCGTCCTGAACAATACTTTAGTGTCAGTCACCGGTGACTAACGCGTCCCGAACAATACTTTAGTGTCAGTCACCGGTGACTAACGCGTCCCGAACAATACTTTAGTGTCAGTCACCGGTGACTGTCAGTCACCGGTGACTAACGCGGCCAGAA
Source organism: Lethocerus indicus (assembly GCA_019843655.1). Classification (NCBI taxonomy): domain Eukaryota; kingdom Metazoa; phylum Arthropoda; class Insecta; order Hemiptera; family Belostomatidae; genus Lethocerus; species Lethocerus indicus. The sequence goes on along the minus strand of JACDQD010000067.1, from coordinate 6,320 downwards.
CAATACTTTAGTGTCAGTCACCGGTGACTAACGCGTCCCGAACAATACTTTAGTGTCAGTCACCGGTGACTGTCAGTCACCGGTGACTAACGCGGCCAGAACAATACTTTAGTGTCAGTCACCGGTGACTAACGCGTCCCGAACAATACTTTAGTGTCAGTCACCGGTGACTAACGCGTCCCTGTAACAATAACGCGTCCGTTTTAGTGTCAGTCACCGGTGACTAACGCGCCCTGAACAATACTTCAGTGTCAGTCACCGGTGACTAACGCGTCCCGAACAATACTTTAGTGTCAGTCACCGGTGACTAACGCGTCCCGAACAATACTTCAGTGTCAGTCACCGGTGACTAACGCGTCCCGAACAATACTTTAGTGTCAGTCACCGGTGACTAACGCGGCCCGAACAATACTTCAGTGTCAGTCACCGGTGACTAACGCGTCCTGAACAATACTTTAGTGTCAGTCACCGGTGACTAACGCGTCCCTGAACAATACTTTAGTGTCAGTCACCGGTGACTAACGCGTCCCGAACAATACTTTAGTGTCAGTCACCGGTGACTAACGCGTCCCAGAAGCAACACTTCAGTGTCAGTCACCGGTGACTAACGCGTCCCGAACAATACTTCAGTGTCAGTCACCGGTGACTAACGCGTCCCGAACAATACTTTAGTGTCAGTCACCGGTGACTAACGCGTCCCGAACAACATACTTCACCGGTAGTGTCAGTCACCGGTGACTAACGCGTCCTGAACAATACTTCAGTGCCAGTCACCGGTGACTAACGCGTCCCGAACAACACTTTAGTGCAGTCACCGGTGACTAACGCGTCCCGAACAATACTTTAGTGTCAGTCACCGGTGACTAACGCGTCCTGAACAATACAGTGTCAGTCACCGGTGACTAACGCGTCCCGAACAACTTTACTTCAGTGCCAGTCACCGGTGACTAACGCGTCCTGAACAATACTTTAGTCAGTCACCGGTGACTAACGCGTCCCGAACAACTTACTTCGGTGTCAGTCACCGGTGACTAACGCGTCCCGAACAATACTTCAGTGCCAGTCACCGGTGACTAACGCGTCCCCGAACAACACTTCCAGTGCCAGTCACCGGTGACTAACGCGTCCCGAACAATACTTCAGTGTCAGTCACCGGTGACTAACAACAATACAATTTAGTGTCAGTCACCGGTGACTAACGCGTCCCGAACAATACTTTAGTGTCAGTCACCGGTGACTAACGCGTCCTGAACAATAAGTCGTCACCGGTGACTTACGCCTCCCGAACAATACTTCAGTGCCAGTCACCGGTGACTAACGCGTCCCGAAGTCACCGGTGACTAATACTTCAGTGTCAGTCACCGGTGACTAACGCGTCCGAACAATACTTTAGTGTCAGTCACCGGTGACTAACTCCTGAACGTCTTTAGTGTCAGTCACCGGTGACTAACGCGTCCCGAACAATACTTTAGTGTTAGCCTCCTGAACAATACTTTATTGTCAGTCACCGGTGACTAACTCCCGAACAACACTTCGTTACTTCAGTGTCAGTCACCGGTGAGAACAATAAGTGTCAGTCACCGGTGACTAACGCGTTGAACAACAATTCAGTACCATTCACCGATGACTAACGCGTCCCGAACAATACTTTAGTGTCAGTCACCGGTGACTAACGCGTCCTGAACAACACTTCAGTGCCAGTCACCGGTGACTAACGCGTCCCGAACAATACTTTAGTGTCAGTCACCGGTGACTAACGCGTCCCGAACAATACTTTAGTGTCAGTCACCGGTGACTAACGCCTCCTGAACAATACTATTGTCATTCACCGGTGACTAACGCGTCCCGAACAATACTTTAGTGTCAGTCACCGGTGACTAACGCGTCCCGAACAATACTTCAGTGTCAGTCACCGGTGACTAACGCGTCCCGAACAATACTTTAGTGTCAGTCACCGGTGACTAACGCGTCCCGAACAATACTTTAGTGTGAATGCCGGTGACCCCCTCCCTGAACAATACCATTCACCCGTCCCGACAACGCGTGCCAGTCACCGGTGACTAACGCGTCCCGAACAATACCTTGTCATTCACCGGTGACTAACGCGTCAGTGTCAGTCACCGGTGACTAACGCGTCCCTGAACAATACTATTGTCAGTCACCGGTGACTAACGTCCCGAACTGAACAATACTACATCAGTCACCGGTGACTAACGCGTCCCGACAATACTTTAGTGTCAGTCACCGGTACAGTGTCCCAGTCAATACCTTTAGTGTCAGGATGCGGTGACGCGTTCAGGTGACTGCGTCCCGAACAATACTTCAGTGTCAGTCACCGGGACTAACCACGCGTCCTGAACAATACTATTGCACGTCCTGAACACGCGTCTGAACAATACTATTGTCATACCGGTGACTAACGCGTCCCGAACAATACTTTAGTGTCAGTCACCGGTGACTAACTCCCGAACAAACTTTAGTGCGTCCTGACTAACGCGTCCCGACCTGAGTTCGGTGACTGACGCAGAAGGATGGTTCGCTGTTAGTGTGACTAACGCGTCCTGAACAATACTTTAGTGTCAGTCACCGGTGACTAACGCGTCCTGAACAATACTTTAGTGTCAGTCACCGGTGACTAACGCGTCCCGACCTGAGTTCGGTGACTGACGCGTCCTGAAAGGATAGTTCGCTGTTAGTCACCGGTGACTAACGCGTCCCGAACAATACTTTAGTGTCAGTCACCGGTGACTAACGCGTCCCGACCTGAGTTCGGTGACTGACCCGTCCTGAAAGGATAGTTCGCTGTTAGTCACCGGTGACTAACGCGTCCTGAACAATACTTTAGTGTGAACAATCACTTCAGTGTAACAGTCGAACAATACTTCAGTGCCAGTTACCGGTGACTAACGCGTCCCGACCTGAGTTCGGTAACTGACCCGTCCTGAACAATACTTCGCTAGTGTTCAGTCACCGGTGACTAACGCGGTCCCGAACAATACTTTAGTGTCAGTCACCGGTGACTAACGCGTCCTACACTGGTGCCAGTTACCGGTGACTAACGCGTCCCGAACACCTGAGTTCGGTGACTTTAGTGTCAGTCACCCGTCCTGACTAACGCCCTGAACAATACTATTGTCAGTTACCGGTGACTAACGCGTCCCGAACACCTGAGTTCGGTGACTTTAGTGTCAGTCACCCGTCCTGACTAACGCCCTGAACAATACTATTGTCAGTCACCGGTGACTAACGCGTCCCTGAACAATACTTTAGTGTCAGTCACCGGTGACTAACGCTTCCCGAACAATACTTGTGTCAGTCACCGGTAGTCACCGGTGACTAACGCGTCCTGAACAATACTTTAGTGTCAGTCACCGGTTAGTCACCGGCTAACGTCCCAGAACAACACTGAAAAAGACGGTCACCGGTGGCCGAACTGACAGTCCGCAATCGTGTTATTGTTATTACCCCGTTTCGTGTCGACAGCAATCGGGCAGCGAGTCGATCCTGATGGCGGTGGTCGCCGCCAAAGAGAGGACGACCGAGAGGACGGCCGTACAACGGCCCCAACTGGACAGGGCCCTGATCAGAGAGAGACTCGTCCTCTACACCTCGGGTAATCAACAACTGGACGGCCAATTGGCGCCCAAAATCCACTTGGTGTTGTGTCATCAACCCCAATCAACACTCAATCGAGTTGATATTGATATTTTGCGTTTCAGAGGAGAGCAACTTGGCCATTGAGAAGGCGGGACGTCTGGCCTCGTTGAGGACTCGACTGTTGGCGACCGACGACCGGGGAAGGCTTGAAGGGCGCGTGCTGGAGGAGGCCGTCAGCCAGGACCTCGACCAAGGGCTAATACCCTGCTGCGTAAATACAAATTACATACTATTTAGGGGTGGTGGGGGAGGGGAGGGGCCGCGCAGCACGTCCTACGTGTCACCCTTCGGGGTATACGAGAAGACGAGTCTGTTTTCGTTCAATTTCAGCAATTTTTGGAGAAACACCTCATTAAGGGTGTCCCAAAATAACGCAATATAAAGTCCGCAATTTGGCCAGCCAGGGTCAGTTCAGGGTCAGTAGAACAATATTTCAAAAAAATGTGAAACTTTGACAGCACAAGTTCAATTCAAATCGCCTCAATTTAGGAAAACCCCACAGAAAAACACGGTTTTACGCCATATTAGAGCAGTTGGAAGTTAAAAAGCGGGGTTTTCAAGGAGATTTAATTCAAATTTGGGGCTTGAAATAAGTTTTACACAAAATTAATACGCAGCATTAATAAACATTTTAGAAAAATAAAATTTCTGATTTTCTACTTACCGTTTATGGATAAAATAAAATGGACAAAATGGCCTTTGTGGTGCTAAAAATGGCATTTTCGGCCAAAAATGGCATTTTCGGGCTATGAATAGCCTTTTTGTGACTAAAATGGCATTTTTAAGGGCTATAAATGGCATTTTTTAGATCAAAAAATGCATTTTGGGTCTAAAATGGCATTTAAGGGTCTAAAACGGCATTTTTGGTGCTAAAATGGCATTTTGGAGCTAAAAAGGGGCATTTCTGGAGCTAAAAATTGTATTTTTGAATAAAAAAAGGCATTTTGGGGCTATAAATGGCATTTTGGGCTAGAAATAGCATTTTGCAAATAAAAATGGCATTTTTAGGGCTATAAATGGCATTTTGGGGCTAAAAGGCATTTAGAGCTAAAATTGTTTTTGGGCTAAAAAAGGCATTTTGGGGCTAAAATGGCATTTTGGGGCTAAAAATAGCATTTTGTGACTAAAAATGGCATTTTGGGGCTAATCGTGGCATTTTAGGTCAAAATTCACATTTTGGGTCTAAAACATGGAATTTAAGGGTCTAAAACAGCATTTTGGGTGATAAAAATATGTTTTGGGCTAAAAGGGCATTTTAGAGCTAAAAATTGTATTTTTTGGGCCAAAAAGGCATTTTGGGGCTAAAAATGGCATTTTGGGCTAGAAATAGCATTTTTGACTAAAATGGCATTTTGGGGCTATAAATGGCATTTTGGGACTAAAAGGCATTTTAAACTAAAAGTATAGTACTGGGGCTAAAAAAAAGGCATTTTTGGGGCTATAAATGGCATTCAGGCTATGAATGGCATTTTGTGACTAAAATGGCATTTGTGGGGCTAAAATGGCATTTTAGGTCTAAAACTGCATTTTGGGTCTAAAAGCAGCATTTAGGGTCTAAAACAGCATTTTGGTGATAAAAATGGCATTTTAGAGCTAAAAAGAGCATTTTAGAGCTAAAATTGTATTTTTAGAGACCAAAAGGCATTTTTGGGCTATAAATGGCATTTTCTGGCTTCAAATAGCATTTTCGGGCAAAGAATGGCATTTTGGGGCTAAAAATTGCATTTTAGGGGATAAAAAAAGCATTTTCAGTGGTAAAGTAGCGACCTTTGAGTGGTAAAAATGGCATTTTAGTTTGGTGGCATTTTTTAGTGGTAAAAAATATAGCATTTTTTATGGCATAAATTATTCAGCACAATAAATGGCATTTTTTGGGTTTAAAAAGCGATTTATGGGTCTAAAAAACGGCATTTTTTGAGTGCTAGAAAACGGCATTTTGGTGCTAAAAATGGTATTTTGAGAACTAAAAAATTAAATTTCTGATTTCAAAATGGCATTTTTGGGGCTAAAGGGCATTTCTGGAGCTATAATATTTTAAAATATTGAATTTAAAAATTAAATTTTCGATTTCAGACCTGCCCTTTATGGGGCAATGTACCTCACTTTGGACACTTGTGGCTGGAATATGAGACAAATCAGGGAACATTTTTGAAAAATTAAATTTTCGATTTCAGACCCGCCCTTTATGGGGCAAGTGTACCTCACTTTGGGACACTTGTGGCTGGAATATGAGACAAATCGGGGAACATTTTTGAAAAAATTAAATTTTCGATTTCAGACCTGCCCTTTATGGGGCAAGTGTACCTCACTTTGGGACACTTGTGGCTGGAATATGAGACAAATCGGGGAACATTTTTGAAAAAATTAAATTTTCGATTTCAGACCTGCCCTTTATGGGGCAAGTGTACCTCACTTTGGGACACTTGTGGCTGGAATATGAGACAAATCGGAGAACATTTTTGAAAAAATTAAATTTTCGATTTCAGACCCGCCCTTTATGGGGCAAGTGTACCTCACTTTGGGACACTTGTGGCTGGAATATGAGACAAATCGGGGAACATTTTTGAAAAAATTAAATTTTCGATTTCAGACCCGCCCTTTATGGGGCAAGTGTACCTCACTTTGGGACACTTGTGGCTGGAATATGAGACAAATCGGGGAAA
>JACDQD010000066.1:42500-95980 GCA_019843655.1 Lethocerus indicus | reverse complement strand
TTGAGTACAGTTTAAGAAAGAAAAGTGCATCAAAATTTAGAAGTACACTTTCAAGTAAATAACCGTAAAAAAAAAGGCCAAAAGAGGGCAGTTTATAGGATAAAAGTTACGTTATAAGGAGGTTCGAGTGCAGTTTTGGAAGGAAAAGTGCAATAAAAGGAGGTTTAGAGTGCACTTTCAGGGGGTAAATAACCCATTAAAAAGAGGTATAGAGGGCAGTTTATAGGATAAAAGTACGTTATAAAGGAGGTTTGAGTGCAGTTTTGGAAGTGAAAGTGCAATAAAGGAGGTTTAGAGTGCACTTTCAGGGGTAAATAACCATTAAAAGAGGTATAGAGGGCAGTTTATAGGATAAAAGTACGTTATAAAGGAGGTTCGAGTGCAGTTTGGAAGGAAAAGTGCAATAAAAGGAGGTTTAGAGTGCACTTTCAGGGGGTAAATAACCATTAAAAGAGGTATAGAGGGCAGTTTATAGGATAAAAGTACGTTATAAAGGAGGTTCGAGTGCAGTTTTGGGAAGAAAAGTGCATTAAAAGGAGGTTTAGAGTGCACTTTCAGGGGGTAAATAGCCATTAAAAGAGGTATAGAGGGCAGTTTATAGGATAAAAGTACGTTATAAGGAGGTTCGAGTGCAGTTTTTGGAAGGAAAAGTGCAATAAAAGGAGGTTTAGAGTGCACTTTCAGGGGGTAAACAACCATTAAAAGAGGTATAGAGGGCAGTTTTTGAAGCGAAAGTGCATTAAAAGGATGTTGAGAGTGCACTTTCAGGGGGTGTATATTTTAACGCATATTTTTTTACCCCCTGAAAGTGCACTCTAAACCTCCTTTCGATGCACTGTCAATTCGACAACTGCACGAAATACCTCGTTTTACTGGCACAAAGTCAATAATAATTATTAACTGTTGCTGTGTATATATATATATAGAGTAGGGAAGATATCCAATATATCTAATTGTTAATAAATATATAAATATAGTTATCTGTGTACCTCGGGCGTGATTTGCGCCAATACTATGTGTAGGGGGGTGAGGAAATCCTCCAGTCTGAAGAGTACCATCAGGGCGAGGACAGCTCCGGGCAGGTTCATCAACATCCAAAGGTGGCACGACAATACGGCCGCCTTATACGACAATAAAACACTTTTTACAATACAACAGCCATTATACAACTCGGCTAATAATATAGGCGCGGTAACTGTCCACTGTCACTGTCACCAGTGACTCCGGCTTTGACCGAATGAATTAAATACGAATAGTAATAGAGTCTAGTATTTTACGAGCCATTTTTACGTGTACGGTCTCAGCCCGCCCCTTCGTTTCGGACCGGCCAATCAGAGGCCAGTAATTTATACGCCGCCTCCTGATTGGTCCAATTACGTTTATTGGTGAAATATCGTCGTCGAGGGAGGACTCACCCTATTGGCCGGGGCGTCGCGAAGCCGTTCAGTATCCAAAATGGCCGACCTCGTCCACCACGAGTGGACCGGTACCGAACACCTGACGACAAATATCAAAAAAAAAAAGAAAAGAAATATCAAATTTGGGCTTTTTCATTTAAAATCTAAACTGTGGGGGCCCACACGCCTGTATTTTCTAAATATGGGGGGAAAAATCCGGGAAAAACTGCAGGCGGTCGACCCCCTTGCCACGACAAGGGGCTCAGGGTTAAATTCCCCTATACTACCGTATACTTGCATTATAATGACCGGCGGTGCCAGTGCCGCCAGCAGGTATACTGCGTTGTACCAGAACTGCGGCCCCCGCAGCGGCCGCCAATCCAGACCGCAAGAGATACAGCTCAAATCGCACCCGTACCTGCATTTTTAACAAGTCAAATTCAATACGTGAAAGTCAAATTAAATACGTGAAAGTCAAATTAAACACATCAAAGTCAAACTCAACATATCAAGGTCAAAATAAACACATTAAAGTCAAATTCAATACTTCGGGGTCAAATTCAACACATCAAAGTCAAATTCAACATATCAAGGTCAAAATAAACACATTAAAGTCAAATTCAATACTTCGGGGTCAAATTCAACACATCAAGGTTAAAATCAACACATTAATGTCATATTCAATACATCAAGGTCAAAGTCAAATTCAGCATATCAAGGTCAAATTCAATACGTGAAAGTAAAATTCAATACGTCAAAGTCAAATTCAGCATATCAAGGTCAAATTCAACATATTAAAGTCAAATTCAATACGTGAAAGTCAAATTCAATACGTGAAAGTCAACCAATACGTCAAATTCAATACATGAAAGTTAAATCAACACTTGGGTCAAATTCTAATACGTCAAAGACAAATTCAAGCATATTAAATTAAATCAACAATATTAAAGTCAAATCTAACATGTTAAAGTTCAACAATAAGTGAAATGTCATATAAAATCAATACGTCAAAGTCAAATTCAATATCAAAGGTCAAACCAACACGTGATAAGTCAAATTCAATACATGAAAGTTAAATTCAAATCATCAAATTCAATAAATCTAATATATCAAAGTCAAATTCAACCAAAGTCAAATTCAATACTAAATAAATTCAACACATCAAGGTTAAAATCAACACATTAATGTCATATTCAATACATCAAAGTCAAATTCAATACACATCAAAGGTCAAATTCAATATATTAAAGTTAAATCTCAATACTTCCAGGTCAAATTCAATACATCTACGTCAAAGTCAAATTCAATCAAATCTAATACATCAAGGTCAAATCAAATCAATACATCAAGGTCAAATTCAATATATTCAAGCCACGTAGTCAAATTCAATACATCAAAGTCAAATTCAACACATCAAGGTCAAATTCAATACACAATGCTCAAATTCAATACATCAAAGTCAAATTCAACACATCAATGTCAAATTCAATACATCAAAGTCAAAATCAACACATTAATGTCATAATTCAATACGTGAAAGTCAAATTCGATACTTCAGGGTCGAATAGCAGTAAATTAAGTAATAATTAGGTAAAAGGTAAAATAAGTAAAATACCTTCCGATTCCGAGTAGGGGAAATATGGGCCATATTAGGGCCGCCAGCCAACAGCCGAAAACTGAGGCCGCCAACAATTTGTTGCCTGAAAAAGTAATAAGAAAACACTTACAGTTTCACGAGCTCATCTTTAACCCATAAATGACCCTATGTGTACTTTATGATGCCGTAAAAAACAGAATAACACATAAAAGCGTGGGACCATCGGCCGAAAGACAAACCGGTTTCTTGGGGGGAAAAAAAAATGAAATTGTCACCAGGCCCGCCGAACGGTTCGGTCTTTTTCGGCCGCTCGCCGTCTTCAGTAGTCGGTCGGCGACTGCCGCCGGTGACGGCGGACGGGGGCCCGTCCGTCCACCCTCAACTGCTCGACACCGTGTTCACTTTCACCTGTACCGCAGGACTCGGGGACTACTGAAGACGGCGGACGGCCGAAACCCCATTCTCGGGGGCCGGAACTCGGGGTAAAAAGAATTCAATGAAAAATGACCGCGTCTCTTATTGAATTCAAACTTCGGCAGACCGAGTTGGTAATTTTCAAATTCCGTAACGTCAGTGGAACGTGTAAAAAGGGGTTGATTTTTTACCCGCTTCAATTCTATGATGGGTGAAGACGGCCTGAAGCGTGAGACAGAAGATTTCGGCGAGGCCGAAGAACTGGCGCATGTAGGCGAAGAGTTGGCAGCTGGGACGGCCGAACAGCCACCTGCGGGGGAACAACAGTAACAATCGTCTTTCAGTGTCACCGGCAGTAACGCCGGCCTGTAAGTATCACAAGGTTCGTGGTGGTTGTCGGCCGCTCGCCATCTTCAGTAGCGCCGTGTGCTACTGTCACTGTCGGCACTCTTGTACCAATACACTCGGACGGCGGGTAGGGTGCGCACGCGGCGCTACTGAAGATGGCGAGCGGCCGAACGGCCACCTGCGGGGACAACAGTAACAATCGTGTTTCAATTATTCACTGCCGGCAGTGACGCCGGCTCTGTGGCAATCACAAGGTTCGGTGTGGTGTTCGCCGGCGGTTTGGGGAGGCGAGTTTCGGGCCGCTCGCCATCTTCAGTAGCGCCGTGTGCTATCACTATCGGCACTCCTGATCCTCTTTTGGACACCGCACTCGGACGGCCGGGTGGCGCACGCGGCGCTACTGAGATGGCAGGCGGCGAACGGCCGTCCTGCGGGGAAACAGTAACAATCGGTTTCAGTGCTACTGCCGGCAGGACGCCGGCCTGAGTATCCACAAGGCTTCGTGGTGTACCGCTGGGGGAGGGGTGTACGCGGCGCTACTGAAGATGGCGAACGGCCGCCATCTTCAGGTGAAGTAGGTGGTTGACGCTGGCTCACTGGCAAGGTGTCCTGTCACTGTCGGCACCTTTGTACCGCGCTGACAGTACTCTTGACACTCGGACGGCGGGTGTATGGGCGCGGCGCTACTGAAGATGGCGAACGGCCGTCTGCGGGGGAAATAGTAACAACAGGTTTCAGTGTCACTGCCGGCAGTGACGCCGGCTCTGTAAGTAAGTACAAGGTTCGCGGTGTTTTTGTCTCCTCTCTCGCCGGTCGGTTCGGTCATTCCCAGAACCGGGGGCGGGGGGAATTTCGGCTGCTCGCCATCTTCAGTAGCGCCGTGTGTCACTGTCACTGTCGGCACTTTGTACCGCGCTGGGACAGTACTCTGGACACTCGGACGGCGGGTGTGCACGCGGCGCTACTGAAGATGGCGAACGGCCGTCTGCTGGGGGAAATAGTAACAACAGGTTTCAGTGTCACTGCCGGCAGTGACGCCGGCTCTGTAAGTATCACAAAGTTCGCGGTGTTTCTGTCTCCTCTCGCCGGTCGGTTTGGTCATTCGCCAGAACCGGGGGAGAGGGTTTCGGCCGCTCGCCATCTTCAGTAGCGCCGTGTGTCACTGTCACCGTCCGCACTCCTGTCACTCTTCGTACCGCACTCGGACAGGACTCTTGGACACTCGGACGGCGGGTATGCGCACGCGGCGCTACTGAAGACGGCGAGCGGCCGAAATAGATCTTATCAGATTGTCGACTAATTATCGGGTAAACCCAATAAACTGGCCGCAGGGGCCGATAGAGATGAGGGGGAGACACTGACCTGCCGGAGAGGGCCGAGGCGGCGGTGAACGGGAATCCGGCTAGTAGCGACCTGAAGAGCGACGCCGAAGAGGTGGCCATCAGGAGCAGCCGCTGTCTGTCGGAGCCGGCGGCCAGCCTCAGGCTGGTCGCCCTCAGGCAGACGCCGGCCACCAGCCACAACACCGCCGAACAGCAGACGCCGCCTGACACCAACAGAATCCATCATTGACCAGCGGCTACTGTTAAGCACTGACCTGTTAATACTGACCCGCGGCGCTGCTACTGACCCGCTGTACTATACTACCCGCTGTTATTACTGACCCGGCTGCGCTGTTACTACTGACCCGCTGTTACTACTGTTAACCTGCTGTTACTACAAACCCGCTGTTACTACTGACCCGCTGTTGCGGCTACTTACTGACCCGGCGGCTACTGACCCGCTGTTACTACTGACCTGCCCGCGGCTACTGACCCATGGTTACTGACCCGCTGTACTGACTGTTACTACTGACCCGCGTTGATACCTGACCCGCTGTTACTACTACTACTGACCCGCGGCTACTGACCCGCATTTACTACTGACCACTGCTACTGACCCGCTGTTACTACTGACCCGCGGCTACTGACCCGCTGTTACTACTGACCCGCGGCTACTGACCCGCTGTTACTACTGACCAGCGGCTACTGACCCGCTGTTACTACTGACCCGCGGCTACTGACCCGCTGTTACTACTGACCCGCTGTTACTACTGACCCGCGGCTACTGACCCGCTGTTACTACTGACCCGCGGCTGCCACTTGCTACTGAGCCGCGGTTACTGACCCGCTGTTACTACTGTGCTACTGACCCGCTGTTACTACTGACCAGCGGCTACTGACTGCCTGTTACTACTGACCAGCGGCTATACTGTTACTGCTGCCCGCCTTCTGACCCGCTGTACTACTGACCCGCTGACCCGCGATGCTGACCGCTGTTACTACCAGCGGCTGACCTCTGACCTGCTGTACTGACCTGCATACTGACCGCGGCTACCTGACCCGCTGTTACTACTGACCTGCTGTTGACTGTAATACTGACCAGCTTACTGACCCGCTGTTACTAGGGTACCTGACCCGCTGACTACTGACCGCGGCTGAAGGCCGCAACAAACCCGTCCATTCTGTTATTCCATACACAGCCCTATACTCTGTCTACTTTATGATACGATAAGAAAATAACAATTTAAAGAGAAAAATCGAGTTTTTTTTATTCTTTTCAAATCTTGCGCTAATTATATCGTACATCGAGACTAAGCCCCAATATCGAGTGTTATAAGTGACGGATAGTTTAGGGTCAGTAGAGATGGTCAGAGTATCGCGAATTTCGGTTTTTGGAAAAATTTATTTATCCATTTACGAATATCTATTCTGTATTCTGCTTCGAAGTGATAAGCCCCAAATCCACGGATCGGTCCGAAAATTCGGGTTTTTTTTTCTGATCTCTCCTCAATTGTGCAGGCCCCCGGGCGGTCGTCCTTTCGAAAGTGTTGTTTTCGGCCGAAAATTCGTTGTCGAAAAGACAAATTTTGTTCTTCCGCAAAAAAAGAGAAAAGAAATCGGACGGCACGAGCCAATCGATACGCGCAAATCCCCAGCAACTTCCACGACGGGTGATTTCAACGATCGGCAAATACCGATTTACCTTTGTCAATTTTTTTTTGTCCGTTTTTACGCCCTCCCGTTTTGCCGCCGTCAACATACTATAAATTTTGTTTTCGCACAAATTCCAAAAACAACAAAAAACCCGCATATTACGGAGTCGGAGGTACCTGTGAATATTAGCGATGTCGCCAGTAGGACCTGGTGGTGTCTGGAGAGCGGTTGCCAGGGACAGTAGGGCGAACTGGAGACCGCCCTGCGCCACCAGGACTCGTCCTCTTCGTCGTCGAAGACCAGAGTCACGGCCATCGGAGTGACAACAACGATCGAGACAACAATCTGAAGAACTGGCCTTCCAGGTGTCTTATTGAGAACAAAATATATATATATATATATATATATATATATATATATATATATATATATATATATATATTTAACTACGTCGAGGGCCGCGCCTCAGTCACCGGTGACTGACACTGGACGGTTCAGAAACGGACGGAAATACCGAATTATTAGATAGATTTAAACTTATATTTCGGAGAAAACATAGAAGAGCGCCTGTCCTATTTCCAAAATGGCCGCCCCGAAACGGGCCACCTCGAATTGTCAAAACTCGCGGTACCGAAAAGGGCGATTAACTTATATGAGAGAAAAAACATTAAACTTATATTTGAGAGAAAAAATATTAGGCGATTTGGCCAAAAGCGGTGGCCAATTTTACGACGAATGGCTGACCTCCGAAATTATGGCCAATTTTACGACGAATTGGAAATTTAATCGCACCACTTTGATTTAAACTTATATTTGAGAGAAAAAACATTGGAAATTTTCTAATAGTCGATTTGGGCCCAAAAGCGCTGTCTTCAATTTCAAAATGGCCGACTCGAATGGCCAATTTTACGACGAATTGTATCGCGAATTCGCCAATTATTAATTTAAATCGCACCACTCGCGGCTATTTCTCTAAAAAGAGGGCGATTTAAACTTATATTTTGAGAGAAAAACATTGGAAATTTTCTAATAGTCGATTTGGGCCCAAAAGCGCTGTCTTGAATTTCCAAAATGGCCGACCCCCCGAACTGGCCAATTTTACGACGAATTGTATCGCGAAATTCGCCAATAATTAATTTAAATCGCACCACTCGCGGCTATTACCGAAAAAAGGGCGATTTAACTTATATTTTGAGAGAAAAAAAAACATTGGAAATTTTCTAATAGTCGATTTGGGCCCAAAAGCGCTGTCTTCAATTTCCAAAATGGCCGACCCCGAACTGGCCAATTTTACGACGAATTGTATCGCGAAATTCGCCAATAATTAATTTAAATCGCACCACTCGCGGCTATTTTTCTAAAAAGAGGGCGATTTAAACTTATATTTTGAGAGAAAAGCATTGGAAATTTTCTAATAGTCGATTTGGGCCCAAAGCGCTGTCTCAATTTCCAAAATGGCCGCCCCCGAACTGGCCAATTTTAAAGAAAGGAAATTGTATATTTCCTCGTGTTTCTCTCTCTCTCTCTCTCCTGTCCCGCTGGGGGGTTTGTTTTGTGTTTCGGCCGCTCGCCGTCTTCAGTAGTCGGTCGGTGACTGCTGCCCCTGCGGATGGGGCCATCCATCCTCACTGCTGCACACCGTGTCACTTTCACCTGTACCGCACTCTCGGACGGGACTCGGGATATATATATACTTTGACTACTGAAGACGGCGGACGGCCGAAACCAGTCTCGGGGCCAGAAAACGGGTAAAAAAGGGAGAAAATACAAGGGTGCATACCTTGAGGACCGTCCCGTGTCCACTGCGAAGGGCTGAGATCCAACAGTGGGGATTTCACTGTCGTCGCTATTGTTACGCCCCCCCCACCCCACCCCGCTTCCTCAACATCCAACTATGTATGTATGTATAGGGTGTCGGGCGTGACGCGGACAGACAAAAGACCGACAATAAACGGTCTATTGTCGTTTACCGACAGACCGTAAAACGGCCAACGGCGACTGAACACGCACAGGGGCCGTAGAGTGGGATAAATTTCTCGGCCAAATAACCGAATAACACAGACCGGAAAATAGATAAGAAACCTGAATATTCAACAACGGATATAACACCATATTTTAACCCGTTTAGTAGCGTAGACCCCAAGTGGGGATCGATTGCTTTTTAAATTTTTTTAATTTACAAAAAAATTTTTTTTTAATTTATTAAAATTTTTTAATTTATTAAATTTTTTAAATTTATTAAAATTTTTTTACATTTTTAACATTTTTTAAATTAAAATTTTTTAATTTATTAAAAATTTTTAATTTATTAAAAATTTTTTACATTTTTAACATTTTTTAAATTTTTTTAAATTTATTAAAATTTTTTTTTAATTTATTAAAATTTTTTTTTTAATTTATTAAAAATTTTTTAATTTTGAAATTTTTTTTTAATTAAAAAAAAATTTTTTTTTACACAATAATTTCTAAATTGTGTGTGTCTGTGGGTTTCATGCGCATAATATCGTTTCCTAACCGATAATATCGAGATATCGAGATCGTGGGAATTGGGAAAGGCGATATCGACGGGTATAATTAAAATTTGGACAATTTAAAATTTTCGTTTATTCGTGAAAAAGTGCGACAATAATAATAATAATAATAATAATAGTTAAAAGCGCACGGGGAAAAAAAAAAGAGTTACCGAATATACATAATATGTCGTAGAATGAAGAAAGGTAAGTGGATGGTGAAAAAAAAAAAAATTCCGAAAAAAGAAAAAAACCGAAAAAATTTTTTTTCAACGGATCTTTAAAACGTTTACAAATTTTACAAAAGCGGGCAACCCTCCCACCCCCCCCCCAACCGTACGAAATTCAACCCCCCGATCTGGACAAACTTTCACCTCATAAATCTTAAGAGGAATTTTTATCGAAACGCTGTATTTTTTTTTTTTTTTACGACCCTTGATCATTAAATTTTACTTATATCGGGGGTTGAATGGAGTTTTTTTTTTCTCACCCCCGGATTAAATTATCCGTCGTACAAACCGTAAATTGTATAAATAAACTCTGGATAAGTTGAGTTTTAAATTTTAAAAATAGTCATCAATCGAGCTATTATTATTTTTTTTTTTTTATCACTGTTCATCCCCAAACGAGCCACCCCAAAAAAAAAAAAAAATATATATAATATCACCCGGTTTAAATGCAAGTAGAGCGCTGTCCCTCCACCTTCTATTTACAGGATAGAATAAATTCTGCAGGATGGAGATATTGAGTATGGTGGATGGTGGATGGTGGATGGTGGATGGTTGTTGTATGGTGCGTATTACGAGTTCCTGTCGTTGAGCACGTCCTTCAGGATAGAACCGGGATTGCGGCCGATCGGAAGAAAGCGCGACGACGGCAAATTGGTCATATTATCGGTCATCAGGAGCGACATCGAACCTTCGCAAGAAGTCTTCCTGTTTCGCGTCTCCTGAAACGAAAAAAAAAAGAAAAAAAAGAAATTTCTCGTGAAATAGAAATTCTAAAAAATTGACGAAAATTTTCTTTATTTTTTTTGCCATTCTATAAAAAAAAAATTAACTTTCTTTTATTTCGGCTGATCCGAGAAAAAATTTTGAAAATTTACAAATTTACGAGATTAACGCGCTCCGGCTACAGTTTTGAAGAAAATCTCATAACTTTACGCGCCCTGTAACAATCGCTTCTGGATTTAAGTCGCCCGATATCGTGAAAAAAAAATTTTAAAATTGATGAAAAAATTTTTTTTTTGCTATTCTATAAAAAAAAAATTTAACTTTCTACAGGTCTTAATGTAAGACAAATTTTTGAAAATATACCAATCTACGAGATCTCACAACTTTACATACCCAGTAACAATCGCTTATAGATTAAAGTCGCCCGATATGGTGAAATGGAAATTTTAAAAATTTATGAAAATTTTATTTTTTTTTTGCTATTCTATAAAAAAAAAATTCAACTTTCTACAGGTCCTACTACTCCATACCCAGTAACAATCGCTTATAGATTAAGTCGCCCGATATGGTGAAATGGAAATTTTAAAAATTTATGAAAATTTTCTATTCTATAAAAAAAAATTAAACTTTCTATAGGTCTTAATGTAAGACAAATTTTTGAAAATATACCAATCTACGAGATCTCATAACTTTACATGCCCAGTAACAATCGCTTATAGATTAAGTCGCCCGATATGGTGAAATGGAAATTTTAAAAATTTATGAAAATTTTATTTTTTTTTTGCTATTCTATAAAAAAATTAACTTTCTACAGGTCCTACTACTCCATACCCAGTAACAATCGCTTATAGATTAAGTCGCCCGATATGGTGAAATGGAAATTTTAAAAATTTATGAAAATTTTCTATTCCATAAAAAAAAATTAAACTTTCAACAATTAACAATCGCTTAAGTCGCCCTGGAAATTTTAAAATTTATGAAAATTTTATTTTTTTTTTATTTCTATATAAAAAAAATTAACATTCTACAGGTCCTACTACTCCATACCCAGTAACAATCGCTTATAGATTAAGTCGCCCGATATGGTGAAATGGAAATTTTAAAAATTTATGAAAATTTTATTTTTTTTTTGCTATTCTATAAAAAAAAAAATTCAACTTTCTACAGGTCCTACTACTTCACGGTATAGGACGATATCGATGGCCGAAAAAATTGTCGACCAATATCGAGGAAGAAATTCTAAAATTTGCGTTATAATAACGTATAATTTATAAAAAAATTACTTTTTCCTTTCGGACAGATTCGTAATTTTTAATAACAGGTACCTGCTGTTCTCGTTGCTGTCCCAGCGGTAACAAAACGTGCGGTTTCGGATTCGACTCCGTTTCTAGGAACCTGATGAACGCCTCCGAGAGCGACTGGCCGGAGGAGCCGGTGGCCGTCGTCGCCGCCGCCGTCGTCGTCGCCCTCGTCGTCGCCGCCGTCGCCGCCTCCGCGAGGCCCACTCTGCGCCTCTCCTCGCCGTTCAAATCGAGAACAGTCGCCAACGCCCTCATCGCCGGCTCCCCGGCCGTCCTACCGGGAGCTGTCAAATAGCCGACAAGAAGATTTTTCACCAGATACCTTTTCGTTCGGGCCGAAGGAGACGAAGAGGAACAAGAAAACAAAAAAAAACACAAAACGAACTTATATCAGACAGGCAGAGTATATATATATATATGTCGGACATTTACAACAGAAAAAAAAAAAATAAAAAAAAAAAATTGTCACCAAAAAAGCTTCACGGAGAGCGAAACCGTCCGTCTACTGCGCGGGCTAAAAGATCTACTGAGGTACTTAAAAATATGTACAAAATGCCGAACTATGGTCGAACTATGACCTTTATTCGGGGGGGTCATCGTCGACCTCCTCCGGACCGGAAGTCCTCCGGAGCGCTCCTCCTCGTCTTTTAACGAAAAATCCCACTCCCTCGATACATTTTTGGACAGATAAGCCGTAGATGGTTTCGAATGCAATGTCCCAGTCGATAACAGCCTTTATTCGGGGGGTCATCGTCGACCTCCTCCAGACCGGAAGTCCTCCGGAGCGCTCCTCCCCTACTCGTCGTCTTTCAACGAAAAATCCCCACTCCCTCGGTACATTTTTTGGACCAGATAAGCCGTAGACGGTTTCGAATGCAATGTCCCAGTGTCGAACTACGGCCATACGAATCGCAATAACGGCCTTTATTCGGGGGGTCATCGTCGACCTCCTCCAGACCGGAAGTCCTCCGGAGCGCTCCTCCCCTACTCGTCGTCTTTCAACGAAAAATCCCCCTCCCTCAGTACATTTTTGGACAGATAAGCCGTAGACGGTTTCGAATGCAATGTCCCAGTGTCGAACTATGACCTTTATTCGGGGGTCATCGTCGACCTCCTCCAGACCGGAAGTCCTCCGGATCAACGAAAAATCCCTCCCTCAGTACATTTTTGGACAGATAAGCCGTAGACGGTTTCGAATGCAATGTCCCAGTGTCGAACTATGACCTTTATTCAGGGGGTCATCGTCGACCTCCTCCAGACCGGAAGTCCTCCGGAGCGCTCCTCGTCTTTTAACGAAAAATCCCCTCCCTCAGTACATTTTTGGACAGATAAGCCGTAGACGGTTTCGAATGCAATGTCCCAGTGTCGAACTATGACCTTTATTCGGGGGTCATCGTCGACCTCCTCCAGACCGGAAGTCCTCCGGAGCGCTCCTCCTCGTCTTTTAACGAAAAATCCCCCTCCCTCAGTACATTTTTGGACAGATAAGCCGTAGACGGTTTCGAATGCAATGTCCCAGTCTCGAACTATGACCTTTATTCGGGGGGTCATCGTCGACCTCCTCCAGACCGGAAGTCCTCCGGAGCGCTCCTCGTCTTTCAACGAAAAATCCCACTCCATGAATCGGTGGTGGCCGGAGCTGGCCGGGATTTTTTCCTTATTTTGTCGAATATTTAACGACTCTTACGCTAAATAAATCATTTGAGGAATAAATTGATATTTTAACCAGTTCGCCAGACGGGGTTATTCGGGAGAAAAAAATCCTCAACCGTAGCCCGAGATTTTTTTCCGCGATTCACGGAATAGATTTTACGTCTAAAACAGTCTAAAAAAAGTGTAATAAGTATTGCTTTTAAACTGACACAATAGAGATAAAAACTGGACGCTGTTTAGCCCACGTGTCGCGCGTACACGTGTCGCGTACACGTGTCGCATCGAATTAGAAGAAATTGATTTAAAGGCAAAAAAAAATTTTTGGACACAATTTATCGACACGAAATTCATTTTATTCAACGAAAATTCGTCATTTTGTCGACGGATATTTTTCCGTTAAAAAAATATTAAATTTAATAATAATTTTTACAGCTCGCCTATATCAAGCTACTTGGGTAACAATTTGAATAATTTTTTTTCGCAAAATTTTTTTTTCCTTTTTTAAATTCAACTTAAAACGGACCTATTCGTGAGTGATGAGAGAGCGGACCCCGAGTACAGACTTTGTACACTCTTAGAACTTTG
Organism: Lethocerus indicus; assembly: GCA_019843655.1. NCBI lineage: Eukaryota > Metazoa > Arthropoda > Insecta > Hemiptera > Belostomatidae > Lethocerus > Lethocerus indicus. Next base: position 82,247 of record JACDQD010000066.1, on the reverse strand, counting down.
AACTTTATTTGTAACATATCTGTGACGTCGGGTTTTGTGATAATATAAAAAAAAACCCTTGTAGCGAACTAGTTAATAATTTAAACAATTACTTGGAGATACAACGGATAAATTACAATGGGAAAATTGCCAAACTGACCTGTCCACTTTGCCTTCGACATTGTTGTTGGCCGCCGTCACTTTCTCCCGTTCAATTATCAATTTCTCCGTCAGCTCAGAAACTATAAAAAAAAACCGATAAAATCGCTTAAAAAACTGTTAATCTATTAGTGGCACGTTGTACGTTATTTTTTTTTAAGTGCGTCCTCAACACCTTTCAGCCCGTAGACGGCCTTTATTCTACATCGTCGACCGGCAACCAGTGTCGAACTATGGTCGGTCATCGTCGAGACCGTCCTCCTCCTCGTCTTTTAATGAAAAATCCCCTCCTCAGTATATTTTTGGACAGATAAGCCGTAGACGGTTTCGAATGCAATGTCCCAGTGTCGAACTATGACCTTTATTCGGGGGGGTCATCGTCGACCTCCTCCAGACCGGAAGTCCTCCGGAGCGCTCCTCCTCGTCTTTTAACGAAAAATCCCCTCCTCAGTACATTTTTGGACAGATAAGCCGTAGACGGTTTCGAATGCAATGTCCCAGTGTCGAACTACGGCCTTTATTCGGGGGGTCATCGTCGACCTCCTCCAGACCGGAAGTCCTCCGGAGCGCTCCTCGTCTTCTTTAATGGAAAAATCCCCTCCCTCAGTACATTTTTGGACAGATAAGCCGTAGACGGTTTCGAATGCAATGTCCCAGTGTCGAACTACGGCCTTTATTCGGGGGGTCATCGTCGTCGACCTCCTCCAGACCGGAAGTCCTCCGGAGCGCTCCTCGTCCTCGTCGTCTTTCAACGAAAAACCCCCCTCCCTCAGTACATTTTCGGCACGGATATAAGCCCCGTAGACGGTTTTCGATGTAATTTTCTATACCCGAACGTTTCGCAGAAAGGACCAAAGAATAACGTGTATCGAAGAAGAATCTTATCAGGCCGAAGAGGTTGAGGACGCACTTTAAAAAAAAATAAATGTACAACGTGCCACTTTCGTGTCGGTGAATTGGGCAATTATTCAGTTGTCGACCCCGGAAGAAGGCAAGGGGGGGGAAATGAGCTTTCAGAACTTTCAGAAAATAATCTTTACATGGTGATAATTTGGCCAGAATTTGGTTCGCAAGAAAAAAAAAAAATGTTAAAATTTCTCAAACTGAAAATTTGTAAAATTTCAAAAGCTGAATTTTTGGTTTCGAATCGGTCGAATTCTCGGTTTGGGGGTGAAAGATGACTTCGGTTTTTCGAAAAAAAAAACAGGAAAACAACAGGAAAAATTAGGGAAGTCGCTTCGAAAATTCGACTCCTGCCAATTGAATTAAAACAATTTTAAAAATTACTTATACAAAAATTTAAATAGCGAAATAAATAACAATAATAATTGCCATTATCTGTACCGTTAGAATCATTGGAATTTCACTAACGAAAGTGGCGGAAAAAGCAGAAAAAAATTTTTGATGACACCTGCAAGAAATGGATGAAAAAAAAAATTTTTATGGTACATGCTCAATAAATCAAATTGATACGTTGATGTTCATCGTATGATAATAAAATAAAATGTTATCTTCGACAGCGACGTCCTGTCGCACCGCCATTCGCCGTCTTCAGTAGCGCATTTTTACTGACTCTTAGGGGTGGGTGGGTGGGGGTTGGGGGATCACTGAAGACGGCGAACAATGTAAAATACATTGTTACAGAAGAAAAAAATAAAAATAAAATAAAATAGCTAGCGGAATAAATAATACACATGCGATCGATATTATTGTTGAGGCTGACACGATGCTGAAACATTTTTGAAATTTGTCTCTCTTCTATCTCTCTCTCTCTCTCGTGCATACATAATGTATTTTTTGTGAATGTATGCGTGTCGGGGACGAGTGGGGGGGGTCGGTACGGGGTACAAGTATTAGTCAGGTACGGGTGGCGGTGCACGCACCAGTGCACTATAATGCAGTCGGAGATGCACTCGAGCGCATGCACTTATATATCTTTCACACCAGTACCTGATGTAATACTCAAAACCAGAACCGATGCACAATCCATAATAACGGCCAGGTACCAAATCTTCATGCTTCATGTCTATATATATATATATATATATATATATATATATATATATATATAAAATTGGAATAAAAATAAAAATTATATAATCAGCTCGACGACTGAGCAATTGCGGAATTTTTTTAATGTAAACGTCAACATCAATACCATATTGATGTTGATGTCAACATCAATATCAACATCAACGTACAACATGTTCTTGAACCACTTGTATGGGCGAATTAGGCACAATTGTTCGGTCGTCGAATCAACAAAACAACAGGTACAATTTATTGTAAGAACATTCCATGCCGACAGAATCAATACAAAAATACAACAAAAATTAAATCAATATTATTATCACTTATAGTTAAACGCTAAAAAAATAGAAAAGAAAAATCATGCTTTTTCATTCCAACATACATATATATATATAATATAATAAAAATAAAATTAATGTAGAATCATAAATTATACAATAATAATAAATGGACATATAAAAAAAAGTGGGGGGGGCGCAAAACCAAATTGCAACCCCTAAAAATAAGTAATACAACATGTTTAAATTTCTGCATTTCAGTAAATAGACCCGGGCGACAGAAGTAAATAAAATATATTGTATTATTTGTTACTGAGCTTTGTTGTTACTGAGAATTTTTCGGGGGGTCGAATTCAAATTTTGTATATATATATATATATATATATATATATATATATATATATTATTTTTCCGTCTTCAGTTTTCACTCCGACCGTTCGGCTTTTCCGCATTTTCCGCAGCTCTTTTTATCCGTCAGCAATTTTCACTCTTCCAGGATATATATATATATATATATATATATATATATATATATATATATATATATTGTATACATTTTTTCCAGTAATTATCATTCCGTTTGTTTCATACGTATAAAAGAGCTGAATGAAAATGGCGTAAAGCCGAAAGAGGGGAAAAGACTAAACGTAGGAGAGAGAAAATTAAAAAAATATTTATTGTACGGCGACCGACAGATCTGGAAGGCCGTGGCTATTTAGAAACAGCCGATGAATATATTAAAAATAATTATATTCTTTGACGCTCAACACTTCTGTCAATCCCGAGTATATTTTCGGGTTGAAATCTGTTCGGCGTCTACAAAATTTACACACACACACATACAAAAAAAAAATAAAAAATAATAATAATACTGTCTCAAGAAATCCGCCATTTCGGTCGTTTAAACGAAGATCTCGTTGAGAGCGCGAAATAGATCGTAGCGTTTTGCGAGGAACGACAGTGCAAGTCTCACACGGTAATCTGAGATTAAACAAATGTCACAACTCAACAGTTACCACATGAGATTACACTATCGCTCCCAATTTTTTTTTCTCCGTCTCAATATCCCCATCAATCGTGGTATCGATTCCGGCGGTACGTATATATATATATATATATATATATATTATATATATATGTATTATGTATAATATACATATATATACCGAAAGGTCGGAAAAAATATATGTTCTGTGTTTTTTTCGATTACTCCGCGAGATAACCGAAAAAGATAAAAGGGAAAAAAAACACAAAAACAGATTCGTCAACCAGAGACGAAATTCGTCCGTATCTAAGAGGCACTGGTTTCAGCCAGTGCCGGCAACGGTATCGGACCAAATTTTCCTACACAATTTCAATAAACGAAAAATTCTGTAATATTTTTAAAAATTTGCATTAATTTCGGCTCGCCTATTCCAATATTGTCGGGTTCAAACTTTCGGCAGCTGGACTCCAGGGATTTACAATCAATTTTTACAGTTATCTCGATAACAATATAACGGGCAGGAGAGGAGACTGGACGAACGAGTGGATTGGGATGACATGACCTAACCTAACCTAAATGTTGAGCTGACCCCTATTGGACCCAAGTGGGTGGGTTCTATTGTACTTTTGGTGCTATAAAAGCTAACTAAACCCAACCTAACTTAACCCAACATAACTTAACCTAACCTCTAACCTAACCAAACCTAACCTAACCTAACCTAACCTAACCTAACCTAACCTAACCTAACCTAACCTAACCTAACCTAACCTAACCTAACCTAACCTAACCTAACCTAACCTAACCTAACCTAACCTAACCTAACCTAACCTAACCTAACATAACCTAACCTAACCTAACCTAACCTAACATAACCTAACCTAACCTATTGGACCCAAGTGGATGGGTTCTATTGTACTTTTGGTGCTATAAAAGCTAACTAAACCCAACCTAACTTAACCTAATATAACCTAACCTAACCTCTAACCTAACCAAACCTAACATAACCTAACCTAACCTATTGGACCCAAGTGGATGGGTTCTATTGTACTTTTGGTGCTATAAAAGCTAACTAAACCCAACAATACTTAACCTAAAATAACCTAACCTAACCTAACCTCTAACCTAACATAAACTAACCTAACCTAACCATACCATGAAATCCCCTAAAATCCCTGGAGGCCAGCTGCCAAAGGTTAGCCCAACAATCTACGTTTTTGTAATTTCACATATATGCATTAAAAACGAACTTGAAAATTAAAAAATTAAAAATTCGATGTTCTGTGCGATTACTCGACGTCCCGTACAATTTGGTTAAAAAGTGACCGGAAAATAAACTTCCATAAAATACAAAGCGAACGACTTGATGTCCGATAATCATCTTCGGTTAAAACTGAAAATTCACTGTCACCCCTCCCCCCTTTTTCTCCCGCTTGTCGGATACACAAATAGAAAAAATTAAAATAAAAATCAACGAAATCAGTAGAAATAGTAAATAAATTTTAAACAATAATACAAAAACGAGTCGGTGCATTCACCGACAGGACAACCTGATACCAGCAAGCAACCTGAATCGTTAGATAAAATACTCAGAATTACCAGCTGATATTTGGTCGTAGTGCCGGCGGAAACAAATATAAAACCGTTTTCACAGCTTCACACTTCGACAACGGGCTATACATAAAATAAATAAAATATATGAACATATATATATATATATATATATATATATATATATATATATTAGGGTATACCCAAAAGTAATCGACATTTTCGACTTTGGAATTCATTTTATTTCGCTAAAATAAAAACTTTAATCGTTAATCTACTATATATATATTGACCGATATTATCGCGACAACTGCCAGTTTTCCGGCTAAATTTTCGATTCCCCTCTCTCTCTCTCGAGGAACTCCTCCTCGAGACCGAAATACATCTTATCAAATTGTCGATTACTTTTGGGTACACCTAATATATATATATATATATATATATATATATATATATATATATATATATATATAAATACAATTGAACATTGTGTAATGCATGCACTGTGCATAAGCTTTCTACATTATAGTAGGGCGGGCTGTGCACTCGAAAATTATTAATTTTTGCTGCCGTTTTCATCGTTTTGATTTTAACATTTTATAAGGATTTCGATCGGGATGCTTCGATAATTATACGCTGTTACGCCCATCGTTTCCCCCCTTTTAAACTGATCTAAAGTGTAGACAATTAATAATATTGTTCTATTTCCGTCGGGTCCGCCCTACAGAAAGTGTGCACAAATCAACGATTGTAAACATGCTCGAAACAACGCTCAAAATAGAGGAACAAATAAAGTGGCATTTCGACTATAAAAATGATAACGATAAAAATACAATAGAAACATCCAATTATTCGAAATATAATAGGCAACGATACAGTTAACAATTTGTGTACATTACACCATGCAAAAAAATACCATTCGTTAGCAGATACAAATTAGAAACAGAAAAAAAAAGGTGATAAACATCCATTAAATATGCGATAATCTGATTTTAAATACGCAGTACGGATTGTATGATAAAAACCCCTGGCGGATAATAAGGGGGTGGGAACGAAAATATAATTTTTTAAACTGGAAATTCGGTTCACAATACGGAAATAAATCTTGCAAAAATATGGCGGAATTCACCGACAGACGGCGTTGTACATATTTTTAAGTACGTCACAGTACATCTTCGGGCACGGATAAGCCGTAGACGGTTTTCGAATGCCGGGTATAAGATACATTCCGGCTTCTCCGCCCAATGTCCCCGGTGTCGAACTATGACCTTTATTCGGGGTCATCGTCGACCTCCTCCAGACCGGAAGTCCTCCGGAGCGCTCCTCCTCGTCTTTTAACGAAAAATCCCCCTCCCTCGGTACATTTTCGGCACGGATAAGCCGTAGACGGTTTCGAATGCCGGGTATAAGATACATTCCGTTTCTCCGCAATGTCCCCAGTGTCGAACTATGACCTTTATTCGGGGGGTCATCGTCGACCTCCTCCAGACCGGAAGTCCTCCGGAGCGCTCCCCTCCTCGTCTTTTAACGAAAAATCCCCCTCCCTCAGTACATTTTCGGCACAGATAAGCCGTAGACGGTTTCGAATGCCAGGTATAAGATACATTCCGGTTCTCCGCGCAATGTCCCCGGTGTCGAACTATGACCTTTATTCAGGGGGTCATCGTCGACCTCCTCCAGACCGGAAGTCCTCCGGAGCGCTCCTCGTCTTCTATTGAATTCAAATCGGTCGATGTAATTCTGATACCGAATACTTCGAAAATGTATCGAATGTATCTTATCTGCGCCAGATTGTTGTTGACGCACTTGAAAATATGTACAACGCGCCACTCTTGTCGTCGACCTGACGACGCTCGAGACCCCGTTTTGGAAAATCGGCCGGAGAACCGGCCGGCTGTCCAACGATAATCGAAATACCGCTCCGATTTCCTAACGAAAAATAAAAACTACTAACCTTCCTTCTTGGTCCCTGAAATAGTTTCGATTTCTTGTCGAGCTGTACCCAGTAAGTTTTGAGGCAAAATTTTCCTGAAAAATTTGGTCCATCAAGTACCAAAATATTAGTAGTTTCCGGTTTGTCGAATATTTTTTTTCAAAATCCCAAAATTTTCAAAAAAATTTGGTCCATCAAGTACCAAATATTAGTTTTCAAATGTTTTTAAAAACGCTTTGTCGAATATTTTCTTTTCAAAATCGAGTCCCATGTGAAAATATTGAGGCAAAATTTTCCGGAAAAAAAAAATTTGGTCCATCAAGTACCAAAATATTAGTAGTTTCAAATGTTTTTAAAAAGACGGTTTGTCGAATATTTTCTTTTTCAAAATCGAGTCCCATAAGTTTTATGCAAAATTTTCAGGAAAAAAAATTTGGTCCATCAAGTACCAAATATTAGTTTTCAAATGTTTTTAAAAAAAACGCTTTGTCGAATATTATGTTTTTCAAAATCGAGTCCCATTCGTAATGATTAAGTTTTGAGGCAAAATTTTCCGGGAAAAAAAATTTGGTCCATCAAGTACCAAAATATTAGTAGTTTCAAATGTTTTTAAAAAGACGGTTTGTCGAATATTTTCTTTTTCAAAATCGAGTCCCATAAGTTTTATGCAAAATTTTCAGGAAAAAAAATTTGGTCCATCAAGTACCAAAATATTAGTTTTAAATGTTTTTAAAAAAACGCTTTGTCGAATATTATGTTTTTCAAAATCGAGTCCCATTCGTAACGAGTAAGTTTTGAGGCAAAATTTTCGGGAAAAAAAAATTTGGTCCATCAAGTACCAAAATATTAGTAGTTTCAAATGTTTTTAAAAAGACGGTTTGTCGAATATTTTCTTTTTCAAAATCGAGTCCATGTTTTAAGTTTAGTTTTGCAAAATTTTCCGGGAAAAAAAATTTGGTCCATCAAGTACCAAAATATTAGTAGTTTCAAATGTTTTTAAAAAGACGGTTTGTCGAATATTTTCTTTTTCAAAATCGAGTCCCTGCAAAATTTTCAGGAAAAAAAATTTGGTCCATCAAGTTATTAGTTTTAAATGTTTTAAAAAAGTATTAAATAGTTTTATGCAAAATTTTCGGATATTTGGTGGATTAATGGAGATTAATGATGAAAAATTACTATACGCTACAGAAGACTGACAATGATATTAAAAAGTGCGGTAACTTACGTCAGTTGTTATCTTTTATTTAACGTCCGCTAATTCTCTGTTCCGATTCCGTTCGAATAATTCGTTTTTTCAAAACCTGATTATTATCCGGATCCATTCCGTCTGGCGAAATTCGAGCGAGTCTATCTTTCGAGTTTTCCTCTCACTTCTAGCGATATCGATAGCAGTACGCGAAATTAGATTAAATTTTGAAGATAGGTGGCTCTTAGCGTGCGATGATTGAAGAAATACCGATTCTAACGATAGTGATATATGTTATCTGATAATCGAGGGATCCGAAAGTGATGGATGTAGAAGACTGAGGAGCGGAACTGAAAATGACGGAAGATGTTTTGGAAGTGGATAATATTTCGATATTTCACTAGATCGACGGACAAATTTCCGACGATATAAAAGAACCGTTAGAGTTTTTTTGAGTTTTTTTTTCGATTATACTTTACGGATCGATTCCGTTAATAAAAGAGACAAATGATAATTATGTCCGGTACGAGTCGACGGTAATATGAACGAAAAAAAAAACTTCGAGTGTGAAGGGTTAAACATTAATACTGAGAAATTTCGCGAAATAAAATTAGAAAATTGATACCGGATCCGAAAGTGATAGAGGAGAAAATGTAGAAGACAGAGCGGATTCGACTGAAAATGGCGAATGGATAGATGTTTCGGAAGTGGATAATATTTCGATATTTCACTTCGAATCGCCGGACGTCCGACAATATAAAAGTTAGTTTTTTATCGATCGATTCCGAAAGTGATAAAATGTGAAGACAGAGCGGATTCTACTGAAAATGACGAATGGATAGATGTTTCGGAAGTGGATAATATTTCGATATTTCACCTCGAATCGCCGGACGACAAATTTCCGACGATATAAAAGAACCGTTAGAGTTTTTTTTTGGATTATACTTTACGGATACATCGATCGATCGATGGTAAATGAGAAAATTATCAGTGTGATATATCGAGGGATCCGAAAGTGATAGAGGGAGAAAATGTAGAAGACAGAGCGGATTCTACTGAAAATGGCGAACGGATAGATGTTTCGGAAGCGGATACGATGTTCCATCGCTTTGCAAATCGGACAACGGCGCAATAAAAAAATTGTCTGGCACTCGACGCGTTAATATTAATTGTTACGATATTATTTTTAATAACGATATTTGCCTCTCTGGAATTGGTGCAATACGGCCTGCAGGTTGGTGAGAGCGGCGACCCGCCTCTGGAGACTGTCCTCGGCTTTCGAAAGTTCGCTTTCGAGACGCTCCTTCTGTTCAGTGGCCGATTTCACCTGCAGCGTCAGAGACTCGACCTGCTGGTTCGAACGGATACTGGAACGAATTAAACGGCGGTCAGGAGAACCACAAAAAAACCGTCGACCGGAACGTTCCAGTACGATTTCCAGAGAAATGTACATTTTATACTTCGTTTAATTGACGAGTCTTTGTTCAACAAAGAGACCGCCGAGCGGCCTCAAGACGTCGGCCGCGTTCATCGACAATTCGACGGCCGTACAGGAGCTCTTCAAGAGGATCAGCTCTTGGACAGTTCAAAGGCCATGTTCAGGCGAAAGGTCCTTATATATATATATATTTAAATATCCTCCGAACCGTGAACTCCGAGTACATCCTTCCGTCCTACCGTCGGGTAACACGAAATATTTACCGTTTCTCTTTAATACCAGTGCAGGCTTTCTCGCACGGTACACGTGAAGGAATTCACGGAAGCCGAATCCGTACATGAACGATGGACCGAAAATAGTCGACAATTTGATAAGATGTATTTCGGTATCGAGGAATTCCTCGACAGGGAGGAGAATCGAAAATTTGCGGAAAAATGGCGGCGGAGAGTTGTCGCAATAATATATATATATATATATATATATATATATATATATATGTCACATTTCGTTTAGAAATCTCCTTAAGAGAAGATTCATCCATTTCAAAAAAATTCGTTACGAATTAACGACATTTCATTTTTTTTGTGAATATATATATATATATATATATATATATATATATATATAGTAGATTAATAATTAAAGTTTCTTTTTCTGGCGAAATAAAATGAATTCCAGAGTCAAAAATGTCGATTACTTTCGGCTAACCCCTAATATGTACGATTCGACGGATTATGTCAGCGGTCGGTAAAATTACGACCCCCTTTCGAGAATATTCAAATCGAATTAAATTCACGAGGGAACCGATTTAGGAAATATTCACAAAAAAAAAAAAAAATGAAATGTCGTTAATTCGTAACGAATTTTTTTTGAAATGGACGAATCTTCTCTTGACGAGATTTCTAAACGAAGTGAGATATAAAATTTCCTATTAATTAAAATGACGCCTCTATAACACGACTTTTCAGGATGCCACGAATGGCAAGCCGTCGGTCGGAAGACGGAATTCACCGACAAGTGGCGTTGTACGTAATTTTTAAGTACGTCTTTGGGCACAGTTAACGTTTATCGATATCCGGAGGTCGATGATGACCCTGAATAAAGGTCATAGTTCGACACCGGGGACATTGGAGAGAAGCCGGAATGTATCTTATACCCGGCATTCAAAAGCCATCTACGGCTTATCCGTGCGAAAATGTACTGAGGGAGGGATTTTTTCGTTGAAAGACGAGGAGCGACACTGGGAATTGGGAGGGATCTTATACTTCCGGTCTGGAGGAGGTCGACGATGACCCCCCGAATAAAGGTCATAGTTCGACACTGGGGACATTGGAGAGAAGCCGGAATGTATCTTATACCTGGCATTCAAAAGCCATCTACGGCTTATCCGTGCCGAAAATGTACCGAGGGAGGGGGATTTTTCGTTGAAAGACGAGGAGAACGCTCCGGAGGACTTCCGGTCTGGAGGAGGTCGACGATGACCCCTAATAAAGGTCATAGTTCGACTGGGGACAGGGACGGAATGTATCTTATACCCGCATTCAAAAGCCATCTCGGCTTATCCGTGCCGAAAATGTGCCGAGGAGGATTTTTTGTTAAAAGACGAGGAGCGCTCCGGAGGACTTCCGGTCTGGAGGAGGTCGACGATGACCCCCCGAATAAAGGTCATAGTTCGACACTGGGGACATTGGAGAGAAGCCGGAATGTATCTTATACCCGGCATTCAAAAGCCATCTACGGCTTATCCGTGCGAAATGTACGAGGAGGGATTTTTCGTTGAAAGGGAACGGCCAGGAGGCACTCGGAGGACTTCCGGTCTGGAGGAGGTCGACGATGACCTCCCTAATAAAGGCCATATTTATTATGCTCGTCTAAGCATTTGAAATATCTGTGCAAAGATCTGTGGCGCGCCAAAATATACAACGACTAATTGCGTCGGTGAATTCCGCAAATTAATTAGTCGTCGAACCGATATTATATTGACGTGACGCTATAAATTAGCTCGGATTTTAGACTTGGCGGACGGCGAAAGTCGAAGCGCAGTTCGCCGGATAAAATAAAACGGTACCTGGCCGACGTGTACGCGTTCGACGACGACCTGAGCCTCTCTTCGGCCTGGGCGTATTTGGCGTGCAGTTCGTTGATGCGGTCGCGCGCCGTCGTCAATTCGCCGCAGTAATTCTCCTCGACTTCGACCAGATGCTGTTTCAGTGTCGTCAGTTTCAATTCGGCCTTGCTGTATTTGTCGGCCAATTCGTCCACCTGCGCATGTCGAATCGACATTTATTTTTTTTTTTTTACGCATCTGCTACTGAAGACCGAGGACAGCGGAAACAACGAGCCCAACAAACGAACCAAACGAAGAGCGGACGGAATATTGAGAAAATTACGATTATTTTACAAATTCGATCCAATTTTTATTTCCGGATCTATACCGGGACCTTTACCGATTCCTTTCACACACAAACATATTATTATATATAATATATAGAGAGAGTGAGAGAAGAGAATATATCACACCGGTCGATAATTCATTGGTATTACCGTTCGTTATGAGTTCGGTAAAACTGCCGCTGACCGGTAATTTTTAAAAATCCAATTTTACCTGTAAAATAACGTTGCAAAAGTTTCATCGTAAGTTAGAAACGAACCTGATTCCTGAGCAGCTTATTCGTTGTCTGTTCGTTGATCAAATTGCCCGACAGCTTGCTGACCTCTTCCTGGGTCTGCGCGCAGCCGTTGGGGCACAATTTCTGAAATTGGAAAAAAAGAAAAAAAATATCGATTATCAAAACCGTATTGTAACGATATAAATAATTTTTATAATATATATATTTTTCGGGTGTCGGTAAAAGCGAAGTCTGGTAAAAATTTATTCCCTCGGAATTGGCAGCGCTAATTCTGATTATTTGGCTTGTCATGGTCAGTTCTTGACCATTGTCGGAAGATTATAAACTGTTAAGTTTTACCAATCCAACGAGACTTACAAGTACTTATATTGTGTAACTTATTGTTACCTAAACAAGACACGATCAGAACGCAAAAGGTATGTAATGTAGTAATAGTAATGGTAAAAATAGTGAGTAGTATTTTTTTTTTTTTAGTCGCTGGCCGACTGAACGATACTATGCTCACGACACGACTGCGGTGTCGCCGGATGGCGTAGTGTTAAAATATTTATAACCGTACGCATTAACATTATTATTTATTTATTTATTCCTCGTACAATAAACCACAGTACAGTTTTAGTGCATCGATGCAGCGACTGTTCTGTTGACGTGGCCGGCAAAATAAAAAAAAATATTTGTTCAAATACTCGTCGCTCCCGACGCGTTCTTACCCAGTTTTCGTAGGAGACGGAATACTCGTTCGTTAATATTTTCGGAACTGTATTTTCTATTGTTTAAACGATAAACGACACTGGGCCGAACAATATATCGGGTCGACGGCTAAGTAATCGCGACACAACTGGCGCTGTACATATCTTCTTTGGGCACGGATAAGCCGTAGACGGTTTCGAACGCCAGGTATAAGATAGATATGACCTTTATTCGACCTTTATGGGGGGGTCATCGTCGACCTCCACCGGACCGGACGTCCTCCGGCGCTCCCCTCGTCTTTTAGGAAGAAAAATACCCCGAACCGTAATTTCGCGAACCGCGGTACCGACACTGACGTTCTTTTAAGGCCTGCGACGCGTCGACGGCTTTGCGAAATGCGACGGAAATGCACACGATTCGATACCGATTTTCGATACCGAATGTTTTTCGGAGAGGACCGAACAATAAACGTATCGAAGAATCTTATCCGTGCAAAATATCTGTTGACGTACAATAACTAGATATTGTCGGACGGTACCTGGTGGGTGTTGGCGTCCGACTGTCCCTCGGCCTCCTGCCTGTCGACGACCCTCAACAACTGCGAAGCGTACTCCAGCTGATTGCGCAGACTCTCAACCTCCTGCCTGAGCGCCGACGTCTCCCTGTCGTTGTTCGCCTCCGTCCTCTCCAACCACTGCGTCTTCTCCTGGCGCCCGAAAACCGCGTGCGCAATAAAAAAAACAGAAAAGCGGTGTCCGATAATTAGCGGCTTTGAATTCGCACGTTCTTGCGGTGAATGTCGTGGTGACCGTATTATTAAAAAAAAAGGGCCATCCGACAGCCGATAGTAGTTTAGGGTCAGTACATCGATCCTAAGATCGAATTCTGGTCATTTCGAGAATGTTTTTAACTCGAGAAAAATTGCATCCGTGTACAATTCATTTTCAAGACGGTGTCCCAAAATTAACGCGAGATTTAACGCGATAATTAAGACGGATTTAACTTTTTAGAAACGTCAAATTCGTATTCAATCAGTCCGTATATCCGAACGTTAAATGAAACCAGTGAAAAACAAGACCTGAACAATACGAAAAACTATTTATTGGATCGATCCTAAAATCGAATTCCGAGGGACAGATTGGACTGATTATTTCGAGAAAAATTGTATCCGTACAATTCATTCAAGATATTGCCCGTCATAAACTGTACGAAAGTGGACAATTGAAATAAATTCTAGGAATAAACCGGTCTAGGAAAAGATCGAACAAAGCGAGAGGAGACTGAAGATCGAGACGACGACGCTTAAAAAATATTAATCGTAAAATTGTAATTCCATTTCACCTTCAACTGTTCGGTGAGCTGTTCGTGTTTGTTGTTGAATTCGACCTTTTCTACGACAAGTTCCTCGACTTTCTCCCTTTCGGCGGCCAACGACGCTGTCAGCTGTTCCACTTTGTCCCGGTGAGCCGCCAATTCGGCTTCTTTCGTCTGCCAAACAAAATATCACATTTATAGTCTCGGGCAAATAACTCGATGCAGATTTCACCAACGAATACAATTCTGGAGAATTTGTTATCGTTTTTGTCACCTGTAAAGAAGTGGAGAGCTGCGAGTTGTGCGTGTTGATGTCGGCGAGCGTAGAATTGAGTTGGGCTATCCGATTGAGGGCGTTGTCCTTCTCCCTGAACAGCGCTCCGTACTTGTCGGCCCAGGAGCAGACCTTCTCGCGGAGCGCGTTCGCCTCGCCCTCCAGCGTCTGCACGCGCTCCGAGAGCCGCTCGTTGGTCGCCTTCAGCGCGTCGGCCTCCCCGTCGGCCTTCGACTTGTCCGCTCGCAGCCGCTCCACCTCCGCGCCCACCTCTTCCAGGCGGAGCCTCGACGCCGCTTCCGACTCCTTCGCCGCCTCCAGTTCCTTCAGCGCCGCCTCCAGCCGCTGCGCCTGCGACGCCATCTCCTCCTTCTGGGCGGCCAGTCGGTCGCCGTACTCCCGACAGGCGGAGGTCAGTGCGCGCTCGGCCTCCTCCCACCTGCGCACCTCCAGCCGTCCCGCGTCCACCCTCTCCCGCAGCTCAGTCTCCGTCCTCTTCGCCGAGCTCTCCGACTCCCTCAGCGCCGACTTGTATTTACCGATCTCCTCCTCTTTGGCCCGAATCTGATTCTTGAATTCGATCTCTTTCTGCCTGAAGATGTCCTTCGAGATCTCGTACTCCTGGGCGGTGCCGTTCAGCGTCTCCAGATCCGATTCCAGAGCGCGTATTCTCAGATTTAACGAATTTTCGAGCTCCGAATCCGGTGGTGCGGTAGTTTCCGACTGAGAGGTCGGCTCCGCTTCTAATTCCCGCTCGGCGCCTGTCAAATCCCCGACTTCGACTTTAGTTTGTGTTTCATCCTGTCGGGGTTCTGCGCCGGGGGCTGGGCGCAGCTCCCGCAGTTCCTCCTCCAGTTGGGTACAGTGAGCGTTCAACGCGGCGTACTTATCCTGTTCGGTCTGTCTGTAGTTTTTGAATTCCTCCTCGAGCGCCATGGACTCGAGCAGTATCTCGCACATCTTCCTCTCCTTGGCCTGGCAGTCGGCTTGGGCGCGTGCCAGCTCGCGTCCCACCGGCCGACCTCCGCCCTCCCGGCCTCCTCCCGGGCGGCGTCCAGTTCGGCGCGCAGCTCCTCCTCCCGGCTCTTCCAGTCCCACTCCATCTCCTTCAGGTCGGTGTTCTCCTTCAACAGTTTCTGGCAGACGTCCTCCAGTTCCCTCTGCTTGCAGACGCTCTCCGCCCTCAAGTTGTGGACGAGCTCGTCGACGCCGGCGTCTATCAGCCGCCTCTCCCTGTTCTCCCACTCGTCCTCGCGCTTCTTCAGGTCCTCGTTGACCTCGCACAGCTGCCTGCACAGCGCCTCCACTTCGCGCTTGCTCACCGCCAGCTTCTCTATAGTGTCCTGGAACTCGGCCAGCCGCGCGTCCGACTCCCGCTGGTCCTCGGCCCTCGCCTTCTCCTTCTCCTCCAACTTGGCGTTCTCAGCCGACAGCCTTTCGCACAGCTCCTCCAACTCTCGCAGCCTTTCCGCCTCTTTCGCGTACTCCTCGCCCGGCTTCCCGATTATGTCTTCCTGATTCGGGGTGCCGACAGTCCTCACCTTCTCCGTCGGCTCTTCGGACTTCTTCTTCAGCCTGGCGTTTTCGTCCGCCAGCTTCTTGTTGAGCGCCTCCAATTCGGCCAGCCTCTCTGCCGGTGGTTCCCTGTCGCGACGCGCCCTGTACCTTTTCTTCTTCGGGTCGTCGCTTTCGTCGCCGACTTTCCTGCGCAGACTGTCGGCTTCTCGCCTCTCCTTTTCTGCCTCGGCGCGCAGCGACGCCTTCTCCTGTTCGAGCCGCTCGCAGAGCTCCTCCAGCCGGCGCCTCTCCGCCTCCGTCTCCGTCTGCCTGTTGACCGTGTTCCTGATGATGGCCTCCGTCTCCGTCAGCACGGCCTTCAGCCCCTCCACGTTGCTCTTGGAGATGTTCAGCTCGGCCTCTAGGTTGGTGCGCACCTCGGCCAGAACGCGGTTCTCCTGTTCGAGGGCCTGTATCCTGGTCTCCATCGCTTCCAGCTCCTCGCTGCCCTCCAGTATCGGCGGCAGGCTCTCGTTGAACTTCTCCAGTTGGGCCGTCAGCTCCTTGACGGTGGCCCTGAGCGAAGCGTTCTCGCCCTCCACGGCCTCCAGCTCTTCGTCCCTCTCCCTCAGCTCCCTCAGCAGCTTCTCCGTCCCGGCTCCTCCCCCCGTCGCCACTTCGCACTCCTCCTCAGTGATGGACGGCAGCGGAGAGATGTGTTTCATCTTCTCTTTGCTCTTCACTATCTCGTCGTAGCTGTCCCTCAGCTCCTTGTATTCAGTCTTCAGGATTTCGTACTGTTTCTGAGTTTCGTCTTTGACCACCAAGATATGTTCTGAAATTAATAAAATACAGTTTTAAAATCTCAGTTTATGGACCCACATGCGCCTCTACATCTAGTTTTGTAATATTCGATATTCCAAATCGTTACTCTGACCAAAATTTGCCCCTACAAACCACCATAAGGGAAGTAACTGAAAAACGGCTATTAATTTATTAATTATTTTATATTTATATATATAAGTCACGGGTCGACGGAGAAGTCATGAGAGTATTAAGATTCGCCCAATCCCTTTGTATGATACAGCATATAAATAAAATGGAAAAAGTTACAGTTTCCCTACGGATTATTATTATATTTCTGTGCGCCTTTCTTTTCGTGCGAAAAAAAAAATTCCGCTTAAAAAAAATTCTCGTCTGACCGACAAGTGTAACTTTATATATATATATATATATATATATATATATATATATATATATGAAACTATAAAAGAAATTTATACGACCGCGTGTCCTAAGCTAATAGTGAAATCGAGGAAAAAATACCGTGACGATGGATTATACTTCAAGTTTTGATTGCGGAATATTTGCGATATCTCAATACGGTCGCAAGATATCCGAAAACCTAGTTTTCGATCCGTCAATTAGTTTCCGTTCAATATAGTCGGCCTATTGTTGTTACCGATGGCCTGCTGATGCTGTATGTCGAGTTCTTCGAGTCCCGTCGACAGGTTGGCGTTTTCATCCTGGCTGACGGCGACCTGGGATTCCAAATCGCGGACCATCCTCGACAGCGAAGCGATTTCGGCCGTCAAACTCGCCTACGAAAACGCAATCAATCGATTATCAGTTTTAAGGACATTTCGTTCGGCCACCTCTCGTCACCCGAATCAAAAATTCGCTGTCATAATAAATAATAACGCAGGGCAATTGTGCAGCGGCGCAATGAAAAATGAATTTTCTTCTGCGACTGAACGATAACCGGGTGACAAAAAAAAAATACATGAAAATGTATTACGGGGTACGCACAAAAGTAATCGATATTTTGTCTTTGGAATTCATTTTATTTTGGAGAAATTTTAATTATTAATCTACTATATATTCACCGATATTTTCCACTTTTTCAGATCTGAAAAATGAATTTTCTTCTGCGACTGAACGATAACCGGGTGACAAAAAAAAATACATGAAAATGTATTACGGGGTACGCACAAAAGTAATCGATATTTTGTCTTTGGAATTCATTTTATTTTGGAGAAATTTTAATTATTAATCTACTATATATTCACCGATATTTTCCACTTTTTCGGCAAATTTTCCATTTCCCGTCTTGAAGAACTCCTCAAGACGGAAATACATTTTCTCAAATCGATTACTTTTGGGTACACCCAATATTTCCGCAAACGTCTCCATTTATTATGTTCCATTATTTATCGAAACGTAATAATAAAAAATTAATACCGAATATTCGATTATTTTTTTTTTTTTTTTTTTTTTAATAGATCAACGGAATCGCATCCGGAGGAACCCTCCGGAAGATTTTTTTGCACCGCCTCGTTGAAATTAACTTTTTGCGACTCATTTTTATGCAGATCTAATTACGACGTCAAATTACGACGGGCAAATATCAAATTAACCCTTTGCACTAGGGCTCCGCTACGGAGAGACGATGCGAATAATTTTCAGTTTTTTTAACGTCTGAGGACGAAAACCGAATCGTACAAAACTATTTATAGGATAGGTGAAATTTCACAAAATGAAATGATAAAATTGATACCGGATCTGAAAATGATAGAGGAGAAAATGTAGAAGAGACAGAGCGGGGATTCGACTGAAAATGGCGAACGGATAGATGTTTCGTCAGTTGACGTAATATTCCATCACGTTGCAAATTGGACAACGACGCCATAAAAATCGTCTGGCACTCGACGCGTTAATATTAATTATTTCGATATTATTATAATTATATGCGCCTCTCGAGCGCAAAGCGTTGAACGTTAATACTGGGAAATGTCGCAAAATTATCACGGTTTCATACGCGACAAGAAAAACGTCCGGTTTGTGTAGTCGCAAAATGCCGGAAAGGAATCGAAGTGAATATTTACATTCTGGTGCGTGAGCCTTCGGTTGGCCTCCTGGAGTATCTTGAGCTGGTGTTTGTCCACCGGTTCTTGTTGTTGTTGTTCTTGTTGTTGTTGTTGTTGTTGTCGTCTCCCGTGTTCCGGAGCCGTCGGACCCGTCTCGGCCTCCGATTCCGCTCCGTCACCCCGAACTGTTAATGAACGCAGAAAACAATATCGTTCGAATACGCGAAACAGTGACTGTCGTAAATTGTACGTTCGCGATGTGCCGGTTTGGTCTTTCGCTAGACCGGTGGGTTTTTCGGGCCGGTCGCCATCTTCAGTAGCGCCCTGTGTGTCAGTAGCACTTTGGATGTTTTTTGGGCATCCTCACTGCACCGCCGACACTGTCACTTTCACATGTACTGTAGTCAGTTTGTCAGTATGTCAGTCGTAAATTGTTTCGCCGCGGGCCGTTCTCCGTAAAGCCACCGACGACTGAGTAAATCCGTATCTAATAATTGTGTAATAATATCTATTCGGGTAAAAGCGCGTTATATTTTACGGTGAAGCTTTATAAAAGTCCCTGTAGGCTTAGATGAAATTTTCTATTCAACGACCGGTAATATCTCGTAGAAAACGATTATTATTCAATCGCGAGTGGACTAGAATAATTTCATAACACTACAGTACTATTCGATTCAGTCTCCATTATGAAACTGAGGCATCAAAAGCTAACGGCTATTTATTTGTAAAGTCGAAAGAATTTATTATATTGTGTAGTAAAGTGAATATAAATGAAATAATAGCTTACGAATTTTCCAAACAGCGACCGGAACAAACTGACCGATTCCACTGATTTTACTGAGCTACTCTGGTTAACGCGTTCGCCTTTTCCTAACTTATATATGTTGATATCTTTATATATATATATATATATATATATATATATATATATATATTAGTTTTCGTGGGGCATCTTCTCACTGTACTGCCCACACTGTCACTTTCGCGTCTACTGTAGTGTTTGTACGCAGCGCTACTGAAGACGGCGAGCGGCCGAAAAGACCAGCAGAAGACCGAACCGCAGCGAGAAACATCACGAACCGACAACGGTATATTCCAACCCCTCGCAGACCACAAAACAGGTGATATCAAAATACTGTAGTAGGTTCGTGATGTTTCTCGCTGCCGGTTCGGTCTTTTGCTGGTCTTTTCGGCCACTCACCGTCTTCAGTAGCGCCCCGTGTGTCTCAGTAGTCACTGTTGTGGCACACTTTGGATGTTTTTTTGGGCAGTACACGTGAAAGTGACAACAGTGTCGGCAGTGCAGTGAGGATGCCCAAAAAACATCCGCCCAAAGTGCCGGCACAGTGACTACTGACGCACAGGGCGCTACTGAAGATGGCGACCGGCCCGAAAAACCCACCGGTCTAGCGAAAGACCGAACCTCGGCAGCGAGAGAGAGAGAGGAGACAGAAACATCACGAACCTACACAGTATATTCCAACCCCTCGCAGACCACACACACACACACAGGTATATCAAAAAAAAAAACCATTCGACAGCCGATGGTTTAGGGTCGGTACAAAAAAATGGAGTCATCACAGTCGGGTAAAAATATTCGCTTCGTCACTAAAAATGATTTCTTTCAAAAAATCCGCATCCGCTTATTGTCGATGTTGATGAACACTCTCGGGCACCGCATCGATATTGACATTTGAATGGCTTGTTTTGGACGACCAGTGAATTAGCGCCACCGCAGTCGAGTCTGCGCGAATTTTTCAATTACTTCCCTTCGCAAGTCGGCCAAGTTAAATCACACCGTTACGCGACTGCGGGGCCGCCGAACTTTTAATTATTTTTCTGAATATTGTCCGACAATGAAAACGCCGGTTGTTCTATCGTGTAACGATAGAACCCGACTTTAACCCCAAGAACGGTTAATTTTTGCATCAAAACGCAAATTGGAAAAATACAAAGAACGATCAGAAAACTAAAAAAAAATACCTCAGAGCGAAGGACTACTAGAACAGAAAAACAAATTAGGCAATTTAGATAAACATTCTCGAAATAAGTCCAATCTGTCCCGGATTTTAGGATCGATCCAATAAATAGTTTTCGTATTGTTCGGTCTTGTTTTTCACTGGTTTCATTTAACATTAAAATATACGGACTGATTGAATACTTAATTATTAAATCTTGAATGGGAATGAAAATGTACGGATACAATTTTTCTCGAGATAAACATTCTCGAAATAATGTCCAATCTGTCCCTCAGAATTCGATTTTAGGATCGATCCAATAAATAGTTTTTCGTATTGTTCAGGTCTTGTTTTTCACTGGTTTCATTTAACGTTCGGACTGATTGAATACGAATTTGTTAATAAATCCGTCGTTTCTAAAATTTAAATCCGTCTTAATTATCGCGGCGTTAATTTTGGGACAACCTCTTGAAAATGAATTGTACACGGATACAATTTTTCTCGAGATAAACATTCTCGAAATAATGTCCAATCTGTCCCTCAGAATTCGATTTTAGGGATCGATCCAATAAATAGTTTTTCGTATTGTTCAGGTCTTGTTTTTCACTGGTTTCATTTAACGTTCGGATATACGGACTGATTGAATACGAAATTTGACGTTTCTAAAAATTTAAATCCGTCTTAATTATCGCGTTAAATCTTGCGTTAATTTTGGGACACCGTCTTGAAAATGAATTGTACACGGATACGGAATTTTTTCTCGAGTTAAAAAACATTCTCGAAATGACCGGTCCCCAATCTGTCCCTTAGGGATCTTAGGGATCGATGTACTGACCCTAAACTGTATCGGTCGAATGGCCCTTTTTTTTAATAATACGGTCACCACGACACCCTTTATTTATATATATGTATATATTGAGTGTACCTGATTTGTTGGCTGAAGACGACGATGATTCGGGCGACGGGCCCGAAATACTGAAGAAGCTGGCGAAACCTCTCGGTAACAGAGACGCCACTCTGTCCTCGCTCCGTTCCGCCTGTTCGGGGGATGAAAAAAAGAAAAAATATAATACGTGTCAACGTATATTACGTGTCGAAACAGAATTACCGACCAGACGCATACACACCGCAGGATGTATAGCTCCGGTATACGGTCGGTCGTATCGGTATACATAAAAGCGTTAATCGTTTTCCAAGACTTGCAAGAGTATTGGGGCAAACCGAAAGTAATCGACATTTCGATATTGGAATTCGTTTTATTTTGCCGGAAATATAAAACTTTAATCTCTCACATCGAATCACCTCCAACACCCGACTCTTAAGGCTGTTAGTAAAACGGACATCGAAACTGACCTTAAGCGGCGCAGACTGACGATATACAAAGCGATACTGGAACCGACACTGAATTGAGCTATTGTGGGGTTCCACCGGGAGACATCCAGAGATTCCAATCGAAAGTCCTTCCAGACCGTCCTTAATGCCTCGGGGGTATGTTTCTAACCCCGGACAATCCACAATGACCTCTCGACATAGCCCCGAAAATCCCCGGTTCCTCCGGGTTCCACTCTTCGCCCCTTTCTCCTCGTCCCAATCCCCACCTCCTGTCCTGTTCTCCTCTCCTCTCTCCTCCCCGTTATCCGTTATCGGCAAACCCCCCTGTAGAATTGTTTTACCGAGCCAGAAATTATTTCATCCGTTGTGAAAAGTGTCACTTTTCGCCCGAGAGCCGTTCGAGCGAGAAAAATACACTCTCAACACTTGTACATACAATCATGCTATAATTGATTGTACAAATAAAGAAAAAAAAAATAAATAATTATTATTAATCTACTATATATTCACCAATATTATCGACAACTCTCCTCCACGGCCAGTTTTCCGGCAAATTTTCAAATCCTCTCTCTCTCTCTCGAGGAATTCCTCGAGACCAAAATACATCTTATCAAATTGTCGATTACTTTCGGATACACCTAATATAATTCCACAGTAATTGCCTGGTGTTTATATATATATATATATATATATATATATATATATATATATATATAAAAGCGAAGAAATGGGTTTTTCTCTAAACGAATACACAGTAGAACTGCTTGGAGAAACTTTGTCTACTGCCAAATATTTGAATTTAAAAAGGGGGAAAAAAGGGACTTTTCCATCTCCAGGTTTATGACTGTAAAAAAAAGGGTCATAATACCCTTAGCTGGAAAATAGGGGGGCTGGGGCCTCTGGGCCTGCTGTAACTTATATATATATAGATATATATATATATATGGACACACTTGTCTCCAGGGGAGACTGTTGGCCACTTACCGGTGGCTGTCGGTCATCCACTTCTTCGCTCGTCTTCGGCTGGTCGACGGTGGCCGACACTCCATCCTCCGTTCTGCCGCCGCCGCCGCCGCCGCTGCTCCATACGCTTCCATCTGAAATATATTCATTATCACGCCATAACAATTATTATTATATTGGCAGGAACTGTGTAAGTGGGTTCGGCCAAGAGTAAACCCCCATTTTGCGCCTAAAAACTGCATTTTTGAGCCGATTATGCGCCTAATAACCGCATTATTGGGTCTAAACATCGCATTTTAAGAACCACACTTTTGGGCCTAAAACCGCAAACCGCATTTTAGGCCTAAACCGCATTTTGGGCCTAAAACCGCAATTTTCGACTAAAAACTGCATTTTTGAGCCGATTATGCGCCTAATAACCGCATTATCGGGTCTAAACATCGCAATTTTAGGGCCTAAGAAACACACTTTTGGGCCTAAAAACCGCATTTAGGACTTGAAACCGCATTTTAGGACTTGAAAACCGCATTTTGGGCCTAAAACCGCATTTTTGAGCCGATTTTTTCGCCTAAAACCGCATTTTTGGTTCTAAAATTGCATTTTGGGCCTAAAATGCATTTTGGGCCTAAAAAAGCATTTTTAGCCCCCTAAAACCTGCATTTTAGGACCTAAAAACCGCATTTTAGGACCTAAAACCTCATTTTGGGCCAATTTTTGCCTAAAATCGCATTGTTGTACCTAAAACCGCATTTTTGGGTCTGAAAACGCATATTTTTGGGCCTAAAACCGCATTTTGGACCAATTTTTGCGCCTAAAAACCTCATTTTGGCCTTAAAAATTTTTAGCATTTTTGAGCCAATTTTTCGCCTAAAACCGCATTTTGGGTCTAAAAATCGCATTTTAGGGCCTAAAACCGCATTTTTGAGCCGATTTTGCGCCTAAAACAGCATTTTTTTTTAAAACCAATTTTTCGCCTAAAACGCATTTTTGGGTCTAAAAATCGCATTTTAGGCCTAAAAACCGCATTTTTGAGCCGATTTTGCGCCTAAAACAGCATTTTTGCATTTTGCATTTTGCGCCTAAAAAAACATTTTAGGCCTCTAAAAACTGCGCCTAAAACCAGCATTTTTGAGGCCATTTTGCGCCTAAAACAGCATTTTTGCATTTTGCATTTTGCGCCTAAAAAAACATTTTAGGCCTCTAAAAACTGCGCCTAAAACCAGCATTTTTGAGGCCATTTTGCGCCTAAAAATTTTGGCTTGCGCCTAAAAACCGCATTTTTGTTCCTAAAAACATTTTTGCCTAAAACCGCATTTTTGAGGATAAGAACCGGATTTTCTGAACCTGAAAACCTCATTTTGAGCCGATTTTGCGCCGAAAACCGCATTTTGAGCCGATTTTGCGCATAAAAACCGCATTTTGAGCCAATTTTAGGCATAAAACCAAATTATTAGGCCTTAAAATCACACTTTTGGGCCTAAAACCGTATTTTGAGCCTAAAAACCGAATTTTGCGCCCAAAAACGGCATTTTGAGGCGATTTTGCGCCTAAAAATGCATTATTGATTAAAAATCGCATTTTAGAGCCTAAAACCGCATTTTAGGAGCCTAAAAACCCGATTTTGCGCCTAAAACTGCATTTTTGAGCCGATTTTGCGCCTAAAAATGCATTATTGAGTTTAAAAATCGCATTTTAGGCTTAAAACCGCATTTTGAGCCGATTTTGCGCCTAAAACTGCATTTTTGGGCCGATTTTGCGCCTAAAAATGCATTATTGGGTCTAAAATCGCATTTTAGGAGGTTAAAACCGCATTTTTGAGCCGATTTTGCGCCTAAAACTGCATTTTTGGGCCGCATTTTGCGCCTAAAAATGCATTTTGCGTCTAAAAATCGCATTTTAGGGACTAAAACCGCATTTTTAGCCGACCTAAAACCGCATTTTTGGGCCGATTTACGCCTAAAACTGCATTTTGAGCCGATTTTGCGGCTAAAAATGCATTATTGGGTCTAAAAAATCGCATTTTAGACCTTAAAAAAACCGCATTTTGATTTTGCGCCTAAAAAACTAAAAGCATTTTGGGACTAAAAACCCATTTTTGAGCCGATTTTCGCGTTAAAAACCTCATTTTGGGCCTAAAATCGCATTTTGTACCTAAAAACAGCATTTTGGGTTTGAAACCATATTTTTCCCTAAAACCGCATTTTTTGGCCCAATTTGCGTCTAAAAGCTCATCGTTTAGATAAATAGCATTTTCAGATTTTTTTGCCAAAAACCGTATTTTTTCTATAAATTTTTGCCTAAAAACCGTATTTTTGAGCCGATTTCGCGTTAAAAACCTCATTTTTGGGCCTAAAAATCGCATTTTTGAGCCGATTTTGCGCCTAAAAACTGCATTTTTGAGCCGATTTTGCGCCTAAAAACCGCATTATTGGGTCTAAAAATCACATTTTATGGCCCTAAAACCATACTTTTGGGCCTAAAAACCGAATTTTAGGACCTGAAAACCGCATTTTTGGGTCGATTTTGCACCTAAAAACGGAATTTTTGAGGCGATTTTGCCCTTAAAAACCTCATTTTCGATTTCAGACCTGCCCTTTATGGGGCAAGTGTACCTCACTTTGGGACACTTGTGGCTGGAATATGAGACAAATCGGACAACATTTTTGAAAAAATTAAATTTTCGATTTCAGACCTGCCCTTTATGGGGCAAGTGTACCTCACTTTGGGACACTTGTGGCTGGAATATGAGACAAATCGGGGAACATTTTTGAAAAAATTAAATTTTCGATTTCAGACCTGCCATTTATGGGGCAAGTGTACCTCACTTTGGGACACTTGTGGCTGGAATATGAGACAAATCGGACAACATTTTTGAAAAAATTAAATTTTCGATTTCAGACCTGCCCTTTATGGGGCAAGTGTACCTCACTTTGGGACACTTGTGGCTGGAATATGAGACAAATCAGGGAACATTTTGAAAAATTAAATTTTCGATTTCAGACCTGCCCTTTATGGGGCAAGTGTACCTCACTTTGGGACACTTGTGGCTGGAATATGAGACAAATCGGGCAACATTTTTGAAAAAATTAAATTTTCGATTTCAGACCTGCCCTTTATGGGGCAAGTGTACCTCACTTTGGGACACTTGTGGCTGGAATATGAGACAAATCGGGGAACATTTTTGAAAAATTAAATTTTCGATTTCAGACCTGCCCTTTATGGGGCAAGTGTACCTCACTTTGGGACACTTGTGGCTGGAATATGAGACAAATCGGGAACATTTTTGAAAAATTAAATTTTCGATTTCAGACCTGCCCTTTATGGGGCAAGTGTACCTCACTTTGGGACACTTGTGGCTGGAATATGAGACAAATCAGGGAACATTTTTGAAAAATTAAATTTTCGATTTCAGACCCGCTCTTATGGGCAAGTGTACCCCACTTTGGGACACTTGTGGCTGGAATATGAGACAAATCGGGAACATTTTGAAAAATTAAATTTTCGATTTCAGACCTGCCCTTTATGGGGCAAGTGTACCTCACTTTGGGACACTTGTGGCTGGAATATGAGACAAATCGGGGAACATTTTTGAAAAAATTAAATTTTCGATTTCAGACCTGCCCTTTATGGGGCAAGTGTACCTCACTTTGGGACACTTGTGGCTGGAATATGAGACAAATCGGGGAACATTTTAGGAAAAAATTAAATTTTCGATTTCAGACCTGCCCTTTATGGGGCAAGTGTACCTCACTTTGGGACACTTGTGGCTGGAATATGAGACAAATCGGGGAACATTTTAGGAAAAAATTAAATTTTCGATTTCAGACCTGCCCTTTATGGGGCAAGTGTACCTCACTTTGGGACACTTGTGGCTGGAATATGAGACAAATCGGGGAACATTTTTGAAAAAATTAAATTTTCGATTTCAGACCTGCCCTTTATGGGGCAAGTGTACCTCACTTTGGGACACTTGTGGCTGGAATATGAGACAAATCGGAACATTTTTGAAAAAATTAAATTTTCGATTTCAGACCTGCCCTTTATGGGGCAAGTGTACCTCACTTTGGGACACTTGTGGCTGGAATATGAGACAAATCGGGGAACATTTTAGGAAAAAATTAAATTTTCGATTTCAGACCTGCCCTTTATGGGGCAAGTGTACCTCACTTTGGGACACTTGTGGCTGGAATATGAGACAAATCGGGGAACATTTTAGGAAAAAATTAAATTTTCGATTTCAGACCTGCCTTTATGGGGCAAGTGTACCTCACTTTGGGACACTTGTGGCTGGAATATGAGACAAATCGGGGAACATTTTGAAAAAATTAAATTTTCGATTTCAGACCTGCCTTTATGGGGCAAGTGTACCTCACTTTGGGACACTTGTGGCTGGAATATGAGACAAATCGGAACATTTTGAAAAATTAAATTTTCGATTTCAGACCTGCCTTTATGGGGCAAGTGTACCTCACTTTGGGACACTTGTGGCTGGAATATGAGACAAATCGGGGAACATTTTTGAAAAAATTAAATTTTCGATTTCAGACCTGCCCTTTATGGGGCAAGTGTACCTCACTTTGGGACACTTGTGGCTGGAATATGAGACAAATCGGGGAACATTTTTGAAAAAATTAAATTTTCGATTTCAGACCTGCCCTTTATGGGGCAAGTGTACCTCACTTTGGGACACTTGTGGCTGGAATATGAGACAAATCGGGGAACATTTTTGAAAAAATTAAATTTTCGATTTCAGACCTGCCACACTTTTGGGCCTAAAAACCGTATTTTAGGACTTGAAAACCGATTTTTTGGGCTGATTTTGCGCCTAAAAACCTCATCTTTTGGCTTTAAAATAGCATTTTCGAGCCAATTTTTCGCCCAAAAACCGCATTTTTGGGTCAAAAACCGCATTTTCGGGCCTAAAAACCGCAATTTTGAGCCGATTTTGCGCCTAAAAACTGCATTTTTGAGCCGATTTTGCGGCTAAAAACTGCATTTTTGAGCCGATTTTGCGGCTAAAAACCGCATTATTGGGTCTAAAAATCGCATTTTAGGGCCTAAAAACCACACTTTTGGGCCAAAAAAACCGCATTTTAGGACCTGAAAACCATATTTTTGGGCCTAAAAACCGCATTTTTGGGTCTAAAAATCGCATTTTAGGGCCTAAAAACCGCAATTTTCAGCCAATTTTGCGCCTAAAAACTGCATTTATGAGCCCATATTGCGCCTAAAAACTGCATTTTTGGTTCTTAAAATCGCATTTTAGGGCCTAAAAACCGCATTTTTTGGCCGATTTTGCACCTAAAAACAGCATTTTTGGGCGTATAAACAGCATTTTCAGCCGATTTTGCGCCTAAAAACCGCATTTTGACCGATTTTGCGCCTAAAAACCACACTTTTGGGCCATTTAGCGCCTGATAACTGCATTTTAGGGCCTAAAAACCGTAGTTTTGCGCCTAAAAACGGCATTTTTGAGGCCATTTTGCACCTAAAAACCTCATTTTTGGCCCTAAAAACGGCATTTTTGTTCCCAAAAACAGCCTTTTTGTGCCTAAAAATCGCATTTTTGAGCCAATTTTATGCATAAAAGCAGCATTTCTAGGCCTGAAAACCACATTTTTGAGCCATTTAGCGCCTGATAACTGCATTTTAGGGCCTAAAAACCGTAGTTTTGCGCCTAAAAACGGCATTTTTGAGGCGATTTTGCACCTAAAAACCTCATTTTTGGCCCTAAAAACGGCATTTTTGTTCCCCAAAACAGCCTTTTTGTGCCTAAAAATCGCATTTTTGCGTCTAAAAACCTCATTTTGCGCTAAAAACGTAGCATTTTTGCGTCTAAAACCGCATTTTTAGGCCTAAAAACCTTTTTTGAAACCATTTTAGGCCTAAAACCGCATTTTTTTAAAGTGGCTTAGGGCCTAAAAACCGTAGTTTTGCGCCTAAAACGGCATTTTTGAGGCGATTTTGCGCCTACAAATCGCATTTTTGCACCTAAAAACCGCATTTTTGCGTCTAAAAACCGCATTTTTGGGCCTAATGACCGCATTTTAGGACCTAAAGAGCGCATTTTTGGGCCTAAAAACGGCATTTTTTATGGGCATCCAAGAGAGCATTCAACAACGGTGTTTGTTGAAATTGAGTTGACGAACTACTGTTCGTATGTGACAATTTGACGCATACTGTAGTATGTACTTATATATATATATATATATATATATATATATATATATATATATATATAATATTGCCCATCCGGTTGATAGTCAATAATTAAACAAACTAACGTGAGAACCGTTTCTTATCAACTCGAAGGGTAATTGTTGGGGGGCGCCTATCTCAATATTTCTTGTAGATAACCGAGCGCAGTTAGTTTAAATATGTGTACATTACCTTATTTTTTTTTCAAGTGAAATAAGAATAAAAATAAAACAGACTGTTTACCTTTCGTACTATTAATTAACAATTAAAACCAATTATAAACTTCTCGCTTCTGTCAATATATACGATATAAATAGCGCTCCAGTTTATTTATAGCTATCAATTTCCTAATGATTAGATGTTATATATATATATATATATATATATATATATATATATATATAGAGTAAATGTTTTGTACGTCCTCAACGGCCTTATCGTGGGAATGGCAATTTTATGGAAATACAGGGGGGCGTTCAGGCGCCCGAAAAGGAATTATTTTTTATATATAATTTTTTATATATTTATGGGAGAGGTCCCAATTTTAAGTCTGCACTTATTATTATAGTTTAAGATTGACTGTTTCGTGGTCAGCGAGCGGGGTTTGGAATACCGTTGATTTCGAAAAACATTATAAAGTGACTGACGCCGGCGCTACTGAAGACGGGGCGAGCGGCCGAAACCGGGAAGACAGAAAGAGACGAAATCTACGCTGCGCTTAATCAAGTTCAGAACTCAAGTTGGGGGCTTAACAATTACCTTGTCCGACGAAAGTGTCCGACGAGCCGAGAGCCTCCTTCCAGCCGACGCTCACCTCCCTCGAAACGCCGGCGCTCTGAAACAACAATTATAAATTATAAAAAATACGTTATAATTATTTAAGTGTAATATTAAAAGTCGGGAATATAAGCTATACCGGCCGGTTTCGGCCGCTCGCCCCGTCTTCAGTAGCGGCGTGACGCGCGTCACTAGGTGTAGGGAGACGTCATGGAGACTCAACTCAAAGAGTACTCACTCTTATACTAGTCGCTACTGAAGACGGCGGTGAGACAGGAGAACGGAATATATTTTTTTTTTTTTAAAAACCGATGTAAGTTCTCGAAGGACTTTAACGTAACTCGAAGAAAATTAAGAGTAGGGTGCGCACTCCACGCCTGATCTGCAGAGGCCGTAGTAACCATCCAGGAGGACCCAGGAGGCCAAGCACCCAGGAGGACCCACGAGGACCCAAAGGAGGACCACACGACCCAGGAGGACCCCAGGAGCAAAGGAGGACCCAGGAGGCCCACGAGGACAAAGGAGGACCCATGAGGAACCAAAGGAGGACCCACGAGCACCCAGGAGTACCCGCATTTTTGTGGCTAAAAATCGCATTTTGGGCCTAAAAATCGCATTTTGGGCCTAAAACCGCATTTTGGGCCAATTTTGCGTCTAAAACCGTTTTGGCATAGCATTTTGGCCTAAAACCGCATTTTGGGCCTAAAACCGCATTTTTGAGCCAATTCTGCGCCTATAAACTTCATTTTTGGCTTAAAAATCGCATTTTAGGGCCTAAAACCGCATTTTGATTTTGCGCCTAAAACCTCATTTTTGGGAAAACCACATTTTGGGCCTAAAAACCGCATTTTAGAGCCGATTTTGCGCCCAAAACCTCATTTTTGGGCCGACTTTCCCCTAAAAATCACATTTTTGTGCCTAAAAGCCACATTTTTGAGCCGATTTTGCGACTAAAACCGCATTATCGGGTTTAAAAATCGCATTTTAGGCCTAAAACCGAATTTTGGGCCTAAAACCGCATTTTGGGTTTAAAATCGCATTTTGGGGCCTAAAACCGCATTTTGGGCCTAAATACCTCATTTTGAGCACCCAGGAGGCCCCACGAGGACAAAGGAGGGATCCACGAGCACCCACCCAGGAGGACCCACGAAGACAAAGGAGGTCCCACGAATACCCAGGAGGACCCACAAGCACCCAGCAGCACCGAGGAGGACCCACAAGGACCCGAGGACCCACAAGGACCCAGGAGGACCCACAAGGACCCACCCGGGAGCAGGAGGAAGGAGTCAGGAGCGACGACCGGGACGACGGAAGGAGGATACAGCCTCGATATTATCAAACCGGGTTAAAAACGGAAAACGAAAACGTAAATCGTGTACAAACAACGTTGGATACGAAAAAACCGAAAACCGGGCTCAGAAAATGATATTAGACGCGAAAACCGCTGGAAAATCATATATCGTGCGAAGCCCAATCGAAATGGCTCTGTTGTACGCACGCGAAAAGTTAAATTATGCGTTAACGTACCTGTTTTTTGTCGTCTGCGAGGGCTCGTAATATCGTAGATTTCCAGGGTATTTTGCTGGACCGTCGAGGGGAGACAACAAAACACGCGAAATCTACGTTAAATTGTGGGCTAAAAAGATTCTAAGCTGCAAAATTTAAATGGGGGGAAACTTCTGATATCCCTAATTTAGAGGCGAAAACTCTGTTTCAGATCGTCTGTTGTAACACGAGGAAAACGCGGCCAAACAACATACATTGTTTGGCGGTCTCAAGACCTAAGCAAGAGTGTGAAAATTCGACCGGGAAATACTGCCAGTTTTCCGACCGGCGTGCAGAGCACGTTCCCGACTAACGTTTCGGGAGGAGGGAGGAGCGGGAGGGAGGGAGGGAGGGAGCGGGAGGAGGAGGAGGAGGGAGCAGGAGAGGGGTGCAGGAGGGAGGGAGGAGCAGGAGGGAGCAGGAGGAGGGAGGAGGAGAGAGGGAGGAGGGAACAGGAGGGATGGAGGGAGATATCCCTGTGTCAGCAAAATATTCCCGCCGCCAGAACACAGCAATCTCAGATTCCTGACTTTACACACTTGGCCACCCAAACAGCAACTTTTACTACAGATTTCCACAGTTTTAACAATAAAGGCAACAGGGTTTGGGACCAGGTTTCTGAGGGCAGTTTTCGAGGTAGTAACAGGGTTTAGGACCAGGTTTTTGAGGGCAGTTTTCGAGGTAGTAACAGGGTTTAGGACCAGGTTTCTGAGGGCAGTTTTCGAGGTAGTAACAGGGTTTAGGATCAGGTTTTTTAGGGCAGTCTTCTGTCGAGGTAGTAACAGGGTTTAGGACCAGGTTTCTGAGGGCAGTTTTCGAGGTAGTAACAGGGTTTAGGACCAGGTTTCTGAGGGCAGTTTTCGAGGTAGTAACAGGGTTTAGGATCAGGTTTTTTAGGGCAGTCTTCTGTCGAGGTAGTAACAGGGTTTAGGACCAGGTTTCTGAGGGCAGTTTTCGAGGTAGTAACAGGGTTTAGGATCAGGTTTCTGAGGGCAGTTTTTTCGAGGTAGAAACAGGATTTCGGACCAGGTTTCTGAAGGCAGTTTTCGAGGTAGTAACAGGGTTTAGGACCAGGTTTCTGAGGGCAGTTTTCGAGGTAGTAACAGGGTTTAGGATCAGGTTTTTTAGGGCAGTCTTCTGTCGAGGTAGGAACAGGGTTTAGGACCAGGTTTCTGAGGGCAGTTTCCGAGGTAGAAACAGGGTTTAGGACCAGGTTTCTGAGGGCAGTTTTCGAGGTAGTAACAGGGTTTAGGATCAGGTTTTTGAGGGCAGTTTTCGAGGTAGTAACAGGGTTTAGGATCAGGTTTCTGAGGGCAGTTTTCGAGGTAGTAACAGGGTTTAGGACCAGGTTTCTGAAGGCAGTTTTCGAGGTAGTAACAGGGTTTAGGACCAGGTTTCTGAGGGCAGTTTTCGAGGTAGTAACAGGGTTTAGGATCAGGTTTTTTAGGGCAGTCTTCTGTCGAGGTAGGAACAGTGTTTAGGACCAGGTTTTTGAGGGCAGTTTCCGAGGTAGAAACAGGATTTCGGACCAGGTTTCTGAAGGCGGTTTTCGAGGTAGATACAGGGTTTAGGATCAGGTTTATGAGGGCAGTTTTCGAGGTAGTAACAGGGTTTAGGACCAGGATTTTGAGGGCAGTTTTCTGTCGAGGTAGTAACAGGGTTTAGGACCAGGTTTTAGAGGGCGGTTTTCGAGGTAGCCACAACAAGTGGGCCGACGGACCGGAAAATGTCGCGTCCTGCGACGAAATTCGTCGCAGAGTTTCGGTAACTAAAGAAGACAGAGAGGACAGAGAGGGCTGGAAGGTGAAGGGACGGAGATAAGACGGGTGAAAGCGGACGGTAAAAAAAAAAGAAAAAAAGAAAAAAAAAAGGTGAAGAGGAAGTGAATAGTCATAGCACAGTGAAGGCGATAAGCACAGAAACGAGTCACAAAATGGCGGCCAAGTCCCCCCAAGGACTTCATCATCATCATCATCGTCATACCACCTCGTCCAATATATATATATATATTGGACGAAATTGTTTCACATTAAAATATTATTTCTGTTTGTCGACTGTACTGAATTTAGAGAATAATTAGGCCATTTTAATGATGTACAATCAATATTCTAACTGACACTGAAGTGTTTCTACACTATCGACTGGAACGAGGAAAAACTAGCAGTTGAAAAAACGTCCAAAACTACGTTTGGGAGGAAATAAAATTTCGCTTTCAACAATTCGACTCTACCAAATACCGGTATATTTGAGAGGGACACTTTAGAAAATACCGAGGTAAATTTATTTTACACGAATCGAAAAGAAAATTTTTTTTTTTTTTGGTGGGGGTCAAAAAAATTTGAAACTCGGTTGACCCGAAATGGAGATTCGTGCCTTAAAATAAAAAATTACTCTCTAATTAAAGTATTTTATATATATATATATATATATATATATATATATATATATATTGGGTGTAGCCGAAAGTAATCGACAATTTGATATAAGTATGTATTTCGCTCTTGATGAGGAGTTCCTCACAGGAAAGTGAAGGGGAATCGAAAATTTGCCGGAAAACTGTATATAGCAGAATATATAGTAGATTAATAATTGAAGTTTCTTTTTTTTTCTTTTTTTTTGGCAAAATAAAATGAATTCCAAAGTCAAAATGTCGACAACTTTTGGCCACCGCCATGTCTAAAAAAAAAAAACTCAACCGAGCCTGGATTAATAATTAAATGAAACTGATTATAGGCGAAATGAAACTCTAACTCTTTGCGGCGTTTCTGTCCGCTGCGGTTCTGTCCGGTCTTTTGTCAGACCAGGCAGTTCGGCCGCTCGCCATCTTCAGTAGCGCTCTGTTACTGTACAAGTGACACAGTGACAGTGAGAGGATTTGCCCCCGGGGTAAATGACATGCACAGAGTGCGGACAGTGACTGACACACAGCGCTACTGAAGACGGCGAAACGCCAGTAGAGACAGCGGACACCGAAGAAACACCGCGAACCGGGGGAAATTTTGTGTAAGTTAAGTCGAAACTTGGTTTAGGTTTTAGAGAGTTGGAAAGGCGTCCGTTTTGTAGCCGGGAGAGAGAGAGAGAGAGAGAGAGAGAGAGAGAGAGAGAGAGAGAGAGAGAGAGAGAGAGAGAGAGATAAGAGCGGCTATTAGCGTACCCAATATAGGCGTTATCACTGAACGCCTGTACAGGAGAAACTCGACAGGAAAACCCCCTTTAAAACCGAAACAATTTTCAAATAGACAGAAAACCCTTCACCTTTATTAGGTGATCAGCAGTCAATTGCAGAATTCAGGGCATGTTTTTGTGCAAAAGGGTTTAGGACCAGGTTTCTGAGGGCAGTTTTCGAGGGTAACAGGGTTTAGGATCAGGTTTTGAGGGCAGTTTTCGAGGTAGTAACAGGGTTTAGAACCAGGTTTCTGAAGGCAGTTTTCGAGGTAGTAACAGGGTTTAGGATCAGGGTTTTGAGGGCAGTTTTCTGTCGAGGTAGGTACAGGTTTTTGAGGGCAGGTTTCAGGTTTTGAGGGCAGTTTTCGAGGTAGTAACAGGGTTTAGGACCAGGTTTTGAGGGCAGTTTTCGAGGTAGTGACAGGGTTTAGGACCAGGTTTCCGAGGGCAGTTTTCGAGGTAGTAACAGGGTTTAGAACCAGGTTTTAGAGGGCAGTTTTCGAGGTAGTAACAGGGTTTAGGACCAGGTTTTTGAGGGCAGTTTTCGAGGTAGTAACAGGGTTTAGGACCAGGTTTCTGAGGGCAGTTTTCGAGGTAGTAACAGGGTTTAGGACCAGGTTTCTGAGGGCAGTTTTCGAGGTAGTAACAGGATTTAGGACCAGGTTTCTGAAGGCATTTTTCGAGGTAATAACAGGGTTTCGGACCAGGTTCTTGAGGACACTGTTTTTTGAGATTGTTGCCGGCCACGTCAACATAAAACTCATTACACCAATGTACCTTAATCGGCCGCATCCAGAGAATCCAGTCCAAGTCCTTCGTACCCTTATCCTGAATGCCCCCCCCCCATCCCCCTTGGGTATGTTTCTAACCAAACAATCCACAATGACCTCAACATACCCGGCTAAATCCCGGTTCCTCCGGGTTCCACTCCCGGCTTTCTCCTCATCCCAATCCTTTCCTCTCCCACCCATCCATCATGATATATGGATATATGATCAATTTAGGAAAAAAAAAGAAAAGTGTGAAGGGTGAAGTGTGTTCTGTTGATGGTGTGTCGATGCTCGATAAGATAACCGTTGTTGATGTGATGATGTCGTCCCGCCTGTTGACAGAGTTGAAGGTGTGTGTTGATGACGATATCGAAAGGGATGAGGAGAAACGGACGGGAATCTGTTATCGGGCACCAAACACGAGATAAGCCGTGGACGAGAGAGAGAGAGAGAGAGATGGAGGGAGGGTGAAGAGAGGGAAGGGAGGAATACAGCGGTGTATATTGACGGTATATTTACAGAAGGAGGCGGCAGGATGTTGCGCGTGGGGGAGGGGGGCACAAAAGTACATTTACCTACCGTCACTTCCCACTTTACCATCACTTTACCACTTTATCACCACGATTCGGGAATATACGACAGGATTTATGATATCCCGGCCGGTCCAGATACGTCCCACAGGACCCGTCCGGGTCGAAAACTGCGTTGTACATATTCAGAAACCTGGTCCGAAACCCTGTTTCTACCTCGAAAACTGCCCTCAGAAACCTGGTCCTAAACCCTGTTACTACCTCGAAAACTGCCTCAGAAACCTGGTCCTAAACCCTGTCACTACCTCGAAAACTGCCTTCAGAAACCTGGTCCGAAATCCTGTTTCTACCTCGAAAAAACTGCCCTCAGAAACCTGGTCCGAAACCCTGTCACTACCTCGAAAACTGCCCTCAGAAACCTGGTCCTAAACCCTGTTACTACCTCGAAAACTGCCCTCAGAAACCTGGTCCGAAACCCTGTTTCTACCTCGAAAACTGCCCTCAGAAACCTGGTCCTAAACCCTGTTACTACCTCGAAAACTGCCCTCAGAAACCTGGTCCTAAACCCTGTTACTACCTCGAAAACTGCCCTCAAAAACCTGGTCCTAAACCCCGTTACTATCTCGAAAACTGCCCTAGAAAACCTGGTCCTAATTTTCGTGTATCCCTACAAGTATTTTAAATGTGTGTAAACAGTATAACTTTAGGTAATAGACTATTTCGGTCTTGAGGAATTCCTCCGAAAATTTCAAAACCTGATTTGTCGATAATACCCTCGGTGAATATATAGTAGATTTAGCGAAATAAAAATGAATTCAAAAGTAGAAATTTAGATTAAACCCCTTAATACATCAAGTTATATGATACAGATGGCATTGGAAATTTGAACGAACGTATAAATCAATTTATACAAAATTGATCATCTTAAATTTTGAGATTCTAAAGTAAAGAAAGTTCTAATAGAGAATTTCGTTAATAGTAACGGAAATTATTATAAATTTTTATAACCAATTTAGTTGGGGGAAATTTTACGACGAGAAAATTTCCCCCTGTTTCGGGGACCTTAATGGCCGACCTATTAGGCGGGTAATTTGAATCTTTTTTTTTTCTTTTTTTCAGGCCTCTCGAAAACTGATAAATACGTCGGAGTTTTTGTAATAATAATTGACTCCACAAATAGTTGGTATTCTGCCTGGATGATAATAATAATAATAATAATAATAATGTAGAACTGTTCGGTGAGGCAAATAGACGAGAGGGAGAGGGAGAGATAGTGGGAACCGAACGGTGTTTTTCTATTTTCCTATCGCTCCCTCTCTCTCTCTCTCTCTCTCTCTCTCTCTCTCTCTCTATTGCTATTATCTAATCTGCCTTTGAGGAAGGAAGGAAGGAGGAAAAAAAGTTGAGCCGCCAATGGAATGGAATACAGAACAAGGCGGGGGGAGGGGAAAAATCGATAAAACCGACGCCGGGGTTTTATTGAATTTTCTTTTAAACGTTTTCTATATATACGCCTAAAAAAAAAAGGGCAAACTGTTCACGTGGGAATAATGTCCTACAGAGCCTCTAACGCCGTGGAAATAAATAACTTTGTATAAAGTTATTGAAGGGTGGATATTCCACAGGTGTAAGACAACGTCCTTAACGATGTCGGGAATGATTTTTCGACCACAGTTTTGGAGTTCCGAACAGGGTTTAACGGCAGTTTTGTTTTGTTTAGGCAGAAACGGGGTTTCGGGCCAAGTTTCTGAAGGAGTTTTCGAGGCATTAACAGGGTTTCGGACCAGATTTTTGAGGGGAGTTTTTAGAGTTGAAACAGCGTTTACGACCAGGTTTCTGAGGGCAATTTTCGAGGTAGAAACGGGGTTTAGGGCCAAGTTTCTGAGGGCAGTTTTTTTAAGGTAGAAACAGGTTTTCGGACCAGGATTTTGAGGGCAGTTTTTTTAGGTAGAAACAGGGTTTAGGACCAAGTTTCTGAGGGCAGTTTTTTTGAGGTAAATACAGGGTTTCGGACCAGGTTTTTGAGGGCAGTTATCGACGTAGATACAGGGGGGTTTCGGACCGGGTTTCTGAAGGCAATTTTCGAGGTACTAACACGGTTTCGGACCAGATTTTTGAGGGCAGTTTTTGAGGTAAATACAGGGTTTCGGACCAAGATTTTGAGGGGAGTTATCGAGGTATTAACAGGGTTTCGTGCCGAGTTTTTGAGGGCAGTTTTTTTTAGGCAGAAACAGGGTTTAGGACCGGGTTGTTGAGGGTAGTTCTCGAGGTAGTAACAGGGTTCAGGACCGGGTTTCTGAGGTCAGTTTTCAAGGTAGTAACAGGATTTCGGACCAGGTTTTTGAGGGCAGTTTTCGAGGTAGAAACAGGGGGGTTTCGGGCCGGGTTTCTGAAGGTAGTTTTCGAGGTAGTAACAGGGTTTCGGACCAGGTTTCTGAAGGCAGTTTTCGAGGTAGAAACAGGGTTTCGGACAAGGTTTTGGAGGGCAGTTTTCAAGGTATTAACAGGGTTTAGGACCAGGTTTCTGAAGGCAGTTTTCGAGGCAGAAACAGGGGGTTTCGGACCAGGTTTCTGAGGACACTGTTTGAGATTCTTGCCGGCCACGTCAACATAAAACACATTACATCAACGTACCTACATAAGTCCAGTCGCACCCTTATCCTTAATGCTCCCCTCCCCGCCCTTGGGGTATGTTTCCAACCATACAATCCCGGTTCCTCCCAGTTTCCACTCCCGCCTTTCCCTTCATCCCAATCCACTCCCTTTCAGTCCCTTTCCCTCCGTTACCCCGTCCAAGAGTCGGCTCAACAGCCACCGGCCTAGATATTACAATAACTGTATGCAGTTGATTGTACAAAAATACAAACGGTAGGGGGTGGAGGGGGTCACAGGACAACAACTGGAGGAATATGAGGAGAAGAAAAGCGGACAAAAGAGTATTTTACTCGTAAAAAAAAATACACACAAAACAGAGGAGAATATAAGAGAAAGAAGTTTTTAACCGGCGATGGGGGTCATAGGTGGCAAAAGCCTAACCCCGGCAGCGACCCCTATCGAATATGGAGGAGGCGAAAAGCCGGGCGTCGGACAGGAAATGAACAGGCGATACAATGGTTGAGAGCAGGTTTTTTTTCCTCCTACGGAGGGGGAATTTTAAAATTTCAACAAACAACGTCACCGAGTAAAATTCAGGTAAATCTATGTCTACCGTCCGCGTATCCGAAACATCGTTATCATTTGTATTAACCCCGAACGGCCTTTAGGGCGGTATAGCGCGATGATTTTCGGGGGACAATATCACCTGGAACACCCCAACCAACCCCCACGTAATTCCTGGATTTTACCCGCGTCAGGGAAACTATCCGCTGGAAGGGTTTACGCCCTTTCCCTCCTGCTGGGCCCTCTACTGGGGGCTTGTTCGGGGTCCGACCGAAGGGTGGACAACTCCAGGGTCATATATATATATATATATATATATATATATATATATATATATATATATATATATATAATCATGGGGAGGATTAACCCCCCCACACCAACCCCCATTTCACAGCTATTCCAGGATCTTTGCCATGTCTTATGGAAGGCTGCCCTTGGAGAGGGCTCTACTGGAAGGGTTTTTGCCCTTTTTTCCTCCTGCTGGGCCCTCTACTGGGGGCTTGTTCGGGGTCCGACCGAAGGGTGGACAACTCCAGGG